>OMPJ01008915.1:31858-54447 GCA_900312935.1 Carapus acus | reverse complement strand
TTTCTGTATCCGCAACGCTTGACCTCCACATGTTCCACAAGATTTTTTTTTTTTGCACGTTCCAGATGTGATTACTTGTATGGTGCACCAGGGCTTGACAGAAATTGACAGATTGGACAGACGCAAAAAACATTTTGGGTTTACCGAACATGTGCTCGGCGAGATACGACTGTCGGATGGAGGTAAAACGGGTAAATTCCACCAAACTACATTTAAGCTGGTAACCCCCCAACATCACATATGATGGTTCATGTCAACATATGAGTGTTGACATGAACTTCCTGCAAGCCGTAACTGACATAATACACAATATAGCTCAATAATTTGAGCTATTTATCGTAGCTTTTGTGTAGTGTGCAGATAGTCTGAGAGTTTTTGAATCATTAAATGCGTAGAAAGCTGTGAGTCATGTGACATATGAAACTTTGGCCATAACCAGAGACTAAGCTTTGGTCTGATCTGCTAACAATGCTATCTGAGGCAGACAAATGCAGTTGATAATCTGCCTCTCCGACATTCTCTCCAACCTCTTCTGTCCCTCTGATGTGCTTGTTTCTAATCCTGTCCAACCTGGTTTCTCCTGAGGCAACGCTCTGCATCTTCATCTCTGCCACCTCCAGCTCAGCCTCCTGTCTCTTAGAGCCAGACACTGTCTCCAAACCAAACATCATGGCAGGTCTCACTACCATCTTGTAAACCTTCCCTTTCAGTCTGGCTGATAATCTTCTATCACAAATCACCCGTGACACTCTCCTCTACCCATGCTACCCTGTCTGCACTCCATTCCTCACCTCTCATGTTGACTGGCCATTGCTTAGGATGGTTGGCCAGAGAAATATAAGGCTTCTCACTATCTGCACTTGCATCACTCGGTCTTGTTCCTGCTGACTGACATTCCTCTGTTCTCAGGTGCAAACCTCCACCTCTCCAGGTTCTCCTCCACCTGCCTTCCCCCTCACCACAGATAACAAATATCATCGGAAACATCATAGCCCACGGGGACTCTGGCCTAATATGATTTGTCAATCTGTCCATCACCATTACAAACAAGAAGGAGCCCATTGCTGATCCCTGATGTAGACCCACTCCCACCCTGAACCCATCTGTCACTCCGACTGACTTGACTTGCTACCCTCATACATGTCCTACACCGCCTTAACATATGTCTCTGCCACTCGTGCCTGCCTCATGCAGTTACATGGTTCTTCCCTCGGTGCCTAATCAATCGTTTGTCTGGGTCGGGCCTCGGCTATATGTGGCTCCGGAACTGTATGCGGCTCTTTCAATCTCACACTGTGGCTCTAGGGCCCACACTGCTGACGACACCATTTTACAATTTAGATGTCAAAAAGAATTAGCGACTCCCAGTGTTTTCTTTTGTGTGGAAAGCGGGACTGAAAAGCTCTTTGGACGTTAAAGGTTTCTGACCCCTGGTCTAGGTCCACAAAGACACAGTGCAACTCCTTCTTACCTTCTCTGTACTTCTCCATCAGCACTCTCAAAGCATCAGCGTGACCATTTCTTGGCATAAAGACATACTGCTGCTCACTAATTCTCGCCTCATGCCGATTGCGGCATGTGTGACATGGACACATGGGGGGGAAATGTGTCATAATGACAACGTGTGATATTATAGGTCATCGAAGACATCCAATCTACGAATTTCACTTTTCAAATGCCGGGAATGACAAAAAAATACTTGTCTGTACAAATATTTGTCTGAATTCTAAGGAAATGGGTCCTGGAAATGGATATATTCTTATTCATTTGTGTATCGTGTGAAATGTAGTAAAACTGATGGAGGCACATTTGCAAATAGAGTGATGCCATTTGCAAAGCCGACTGTGTCCGTGTCGGACGTAGCAACGGTGTCAAAACAGGAACAAGCATTGGTGAGCTGTCAACGTAAACAAAACAGCTTCAGAAATTCCTCGGCGAGACACAAAATGAGGACGAAGGTTCAAAAACTGGGCTGAATGCAGACATTAATCCGAAACGTGTTGAACCTGTTACGTGGCAGAAAAGCCATTCTCGCTTCTATCTCAGCGGCTTCATAAATGTCCGATGTTTTGATGTTGTTTCCCAATAAACTACGGGTGATGGGACCGAAACAAGAAGCTGTTTGAATGGGTGATGGAAAGGTTCACAGAGCAACTGCGCTTGATCGCTGGGAACTGACTCCATCCAAGCTATGACACGCTGACAGCCAGTCACTGATGTTGTTTTTAGGAAATCAGTCCCACCTCCTCTACCACCTCTTCTGACAAGCTGGTAGAAAGTGAACTGTACATTTGCCCACACTGGATGATCTCTGCTCACCTTCTTTGAGCTCAATTTTAATTTCTCTCTCTCTCGCTCTCTGTTACATTCTTTCTACAGTGTGACGGGTAGCAGGCGTGTCAGCATGAGTGTGTGTGTGTGTATGGATGGGTGTGTGTGAATGCATGCCCGCTGCTCTTACCAATCAGAGCACAACTGCTAACATTAGCGTCTACGTGTGGCCCATATTCAGCTCAGTGAAATGATAATGTTGTTAATGAGGATGATGGTGCTCACAATGACGATGGTGATGATGATAAATGTTAAATCATGTGCACATGATACCATTGTGCTAATCACCACGCGGAAAACAGTGAGAAATTGAAATATATTTGAATCTAAAACTGTGACTCAGCAAGGGGAACCTCTCGTATTCATCCAATACAAGTGCGGCGAAGACACTTTTTGGGCTAGCACAGTCCGTCGACACACACTTTCCAATGACACTCCGGCAACAGTTGCTCACAGCTTGCAGAGGGGAAGCTGGCATCACTCTGTATTTAATGTGAAAACAATCCTTTTGGCTTCTGGATTCTGGTTACAGTCGGAATATCCTGTGACACAAAAGGCAAGGACGTGTTCCAGTGTGTGTGTCTGAATAGATGCATGAGGACATTTTGCTCAGGGTTGCTCTCTGCCGAGCCTTTGCTGTCGCAAACGCATATCAAAGTGACATAAGAGGATATGCTGAACAGCGGAGTGAACTTGCACAAACCTGTTTTTTATCCTGTGCATGCGCTGCTTTCCACATACAGTATGTAAATTTTCTGTCACCAACACGCAGGTGAGGCTTTTTGTGTCTATTCACCAGAATTAATTGTCCTGTCAGTCAAAAATGTAAAACAGGTAAGTAATAATTTTGTCAAAGGCCGCTCATTGCAAAATAAGGAAATTCTAACAGCAGCTATTGTGTGGCCATTTTTATTTTTCCCATTTTATTTTTTCATCAAATGGTGGGTGGCACGTACCAAATATCGCTAGTTGAGTTTCTTTAGCCCCCTTAGATAAATAAAATAAAGGCCGATGGAGTTTTTCAAATAATTTATGCTTATACACTCTAGCTTACTAAGACGATGCTAAATGGCATTCGTACAAATGAACATCTACTCATATGATTGATATACTCATATTCACACTTGAAGAGGATCTCAGAAATTGATTAGCTGGTCAAAACATCCCAACATTCATGGTGATATTATCTTGAAGATACTCTTAAAAAGATTTAGCAAGGTAATATGCCAATAAATGATACTGTGTCTGTTGGCTTTGCTCTTCTATGGCGACTGCTAGTGTTTCAGAAATACTCTGCACTGCAAGACCAGCTCATTTTAGTGATACATTGCTGTGATTCAGAGTGGTTTGTATTTTTTTGCTTGATTTCTTAGTCTTAAGTATTTTTCTGTTTTCCCTCCTTCTTTTACACAGTGACAGTGGCACTTGTGTACTTAAACTCATCTGGCTTAAATTAGCCCACACAGCGGATAATTATACCTCATTCTTACATCCACATCAAGCCTGCACTGTAAATAAATGCAAATTAAGGCTGACAGCAACAACTACTATTACTTCAATCTGCCTTAAAAAGGGATGCATCAGTCAAGCAGTGTGATTTAAATATCGATCACACAACAACAACAAGTGGTTATTTGATCCCTAGCAACAAGCTACCAACACTTTTTGCAAATGTTAAATTATTTCAATGGCACATGCAAAACGTCATTGCTGTGGAATTTAAATGTATAATCTGCTTAGCGACTGTGGGGCCCTAATCATCTGTTTATTTTGTGCGTGCCAGAGGTAAGCTTAGTCACAATCCACTGGACTGTCTTGCTGCCTGAGGTGGAAATGTTTCTCATATTAATCCTGAATGAAGGTTTCCAGATTACTCACCACACCAAAATTAGGCTGTAGTAACATTTCATCTTGAAAAAGAAATGTGACGCAGCTCTAATGCCCCCTGAAATGTTGTTTTTCACGGTACGTGACCTCTTAGAGTGTGTTTATTTTTTGCTTTATTCACACAAGAAATCTAAGAAAAGTATTTACTCTCCAGTGTCTTCAAAGTGAAGTACAGTAGGAGTGAGGAGGCCCTTGGGTTTCATAATGAGCAATGTGACTGCCGGCTCCGCTGAGAGATCATTAGAGACTTGCTGCTTGTGAAGGACAGTCGCTGCTGCTGGGAGAGAAAATCGTCCCCGCTAAAAGCAAATGGAGATACAGAGGATCAACATCAGCTGTGTGAGAGAACAGCTGCCTTCACGCCAATCACTTACATTAGCATTTAAGCAGAAAATCGTAAATATTGACAATTTCTTGAAAGACAAATTTCCTGCAATGAAAGCCGTTCCACAAATGCCCATCGTCAGTCCTTTTTTCCCGTATTTTTGTGATATTTTCAAATCAAAGCGCATCGTGGTTCAGGGCAGTTCAACATAAACGTGATGGATGCATTGTGGGATTATTATTTTCTGCGCATGGATGTCACACGTGTGACTTTGAAGGTTTTGTGGTGCGCAACGACCAAGATTAACACCACATATTTTTGAATGCACTTCCCACAAAAACTGTCAGGGCAGTAATTTCAATATTAGTCAAGCAGCAGCAGCTGCAGACACACAGTGACAGTGACAACAAGAAAAATGGCTCGAGGTTTCAAGGAGAAGCTGACTGTGCACGGTACAATTCATCCAATGTCCTCACGTTTCGTTGCCACTGTCACTTCCGACACTCTTCCTCTCACCTTGGTGGCATGATTATAATACAGATATCCTTGACTAAGACTATCTTTGTATGTGTCCCCCTATCACACGCCATGACATGTCTGGGATTCAGTCTTTCATCATTTTGATGTGGGTTAAATAGGCGAGGAGGTATATTAGGGGCAGCACTTGTTTTGCAATTGCGTGCAAAAGGGAGGCCATTGTTAATGAATCAAAGAAATATGTTAAACCAAGCATTGTGGCCGTGGTTGGGACATCAACCAACCGACAGCATGGTAGTTTAGTGTATTCTGCCAAATATAGCCACACACCCACCACCAAACTATCCACCAGGATAAACTGCAATTGATTAGTATTGGATTGGAATTGAAACTAGAAGAAATGAGACAATGATTGAGACTAATGAGACAAGAAATGGGACAATTGACAAATAACGTCAGAGAGACAAGAGTGAGATGTTTGGTCCTCTGCACAGCAAAGATAGTGGATACATTGAACAGAGAATGTTGGGCACAGCCAGCCAGGTAGAAAAGAGGAAGACTGCAGTGAAGGTTCATGGATGTAATGAGGGAGGAAATGACAGCTCTATGCTTTGCTGTTGAGGATTGAATGGATGGAGAGATGTGCAAACAGATGAAAGCAGCCAAAAGAACTTCGCTAGAATTTTCCCTACGAGACGGTTATTGCATTCAATGGAGGAGGATTAGAGGTGTCCGATAATATCGGCCCACTGATATTATCGGCCCGATATTAGCATAAAAATGTAATATCGGTATCGGATTATTTTGCTTGAAAACCGATAAAATAAAAACCGAGAACACTACAATAATGCTTGCGTTACAATGAAATAGTGCCTATGCGTTCCTGAAGCGTTTACCGGCGCACATATCGGTATCGGCGGTTATCGTATCGGTAAATTGAGAGTTGGAAAATATCGGCATATCGGATATCGGCAAAAAAGCCAATATCGGACATCCCTAAGGAGGATGGGACCCAAACATTCAGGCTCACACACCCAGCACATGGATCTATTGGGTCTAAGGTAGAGATGTCTGATAATATCGGCCCATCGATATTATTGGCCCGATATTAGCATAAGAATGTAATATCGGTATCGGGTTTTTTTGCTTTAAAACCGCTAAAATAAAAACTGATAAAGATATAATAATGCTTGCGTCACACTGAAATAGCGCCTATGCGCTCCTGAAGCATTTACCGGCGCACATATCGGTATCGGCGGTTATCGGTATCGGTAAATTGAGAGTTGGACAATATCGGCATATCGGATATCGGCAAAAAAGCCAATATCGGACATCCCTAGTCTAAGGTCCTCCTAGATCGTAAGTGTTGTAACTCGGGGAACTTGATAGGATTTTGAATTTGACAAAGGGGGTGTGTAGGGAGCAAATCAACAAAATGATGAAGGAGTGATGATTGAGTCGGGTAGGTAGGTAGGTAGGCAGGTAGGTTATTGATCCATTGATCTGGTGATCCAGTAAATATTTGTTTTGTTTTGTTTTGTTTTTTTTGCGAACTACTAAAAATCACACTCAAAGCCATGACCAAAAAGTTTTAGCATTAGAAGAGTAGCTCAAGCATGAACACTTCGCTGTTATCATGCAAGGTTAAACTTCTCGATTTTTTTCCCCACACTAATAGGACAAAGGGTCAAGGGTTAGGGTCAGGGTAGCAGGAATCAAATGTGGAACATGCATGAGTATGTTGAGAATTTTTAATTCCACCATTCAACCAGATAACAACATGACCCACTGACAGGCAGGGTCAGTTGGTAAAAGGGGCAGACAGGCAGGCAGGCCGACAGGTGTAAACACATAGCTCAGCAAACGGCAGCCAAAACACTTAGTCAGGGGGGACGGCCCGGGTTCCGGGTCAGTAACAGGCAGAGAGGTGGAAGTAACTAGTTTAGGAACACGGCAGGTAACAGGCTCAATCTGAAGCACAGTCCCTTTCTGTAACTAACAGATGCACAGAATTTACAGGCGTTAATCAGAGTAACGGTCACGTCAATATCGAACAGGCTTTCAGATTCACAGATGGGGTAAATTACTCAGGGTCGACAACCCACGGACAAGGCAGCAGAGCTCAAATATACAGCTAAACAAGCCGAAATAGAGAACAGGTGTTCAAAATCTGATTGACAGGTGACATAAACAAGATCTCGAAGTGCCCGAATAGGACATGGGTTAGGCACTGGTAGTAGTGTTCAACTAAACCCCACAAGAGGGGTCCTGACTGGAGGAGAGAGAGAATGATAGACAAGACCCCATATAGGAAAATATCAACCCTTGTGCGGTGAATGTGTAGGACAGTGTCCTCTGACAGGTCCTGCAGACGGACAGTCGGCTTTCGTGGTCACAACCAAATACACTCAACCTGACGAGTAAGACTCTTACAAGGCTTCCCCTGGTCTTCTGACCTTCATAGATAAAGTCTGAGTCAACGGTCTGAACTCATCTGGTGTGGTACCTCAAAGATTCCCATGTATCCTTCAACCAGAACCCAGGGATCCCAGAACGCAGGATTACTTGAGATCCTTAGAATTAGGGGAAGTAGAATGGAACTCGGCTTCTTCCCTGGAGTCTGTGTGTCTCTTGTTTCTTCCCACTTAAGGGGAGTTGCCTGGTGCTTGCTAATGGGGGAAATGTGTTGGGTCTCTGTAAGTTTATCTTTGAAAGCACCTTGAGATAACTTTTGTTATGATTTGGCGCCTTACAAATAAAACGGAATTGAACTGAATTGATTTAAATTGTTCCTCCTTCTCACATTGGTCTCACATTGGTCACAAGTAAGTGTTTGTAACTCCATGGGTGCGGTGCTCCCACAGCTGATTGATTTTTACGAGCACCTTTTAGAATTTAATGGGTCACGAGTCGACCCCGAGGCCAACCTCAATCTCAAACTTCCAACCACGGTCACGTGACTTTATGTGGGTTGACGCATCCCATCAAACAAAAGCGCTCTTTGTCCATCTGATGGATGTATTCACACCATACAGGCTGGTGGTGGTGGGGATGTTAATGTGTCTCCTGAAGACCCCTATGGGATTCTATGGTTAATTACAAGACTGCTTTAGTTATTCCGATCCTCATTAACAAAATGAACTGGCACCCGAGCAAGCAATCTGCAAATAGAATGACACCGCAGGCCTATCGATCGCGAGCTGCTCCTGTTTGCCACCAATATTCTGAACCTTGCAGCCTCGCTGCTCGCAAACATCTCAGCAAACAATTTAAACACACTTTCCTGGATGCTTTAACACAGCAGGACTGTTATGACAGATGTCAGAATGCCCTCACCAGCCGACAGATTAGATTTATTTCGTATGCCCGATTGAGCATTCTCACACAGTCGAGAGCATTTAATTTACAAGTAACACTCTGCTGACAAAGATTAAAATGGAGCTCTCCTCCCTCAGCAACCTTATTGTAAATATATTGCCTTTTTGTAACAGTTCTGTCAAACTTCAGCAGAAACAGCAATAAACTTTCTTTTCTTTGCAAAAGTGGCGAGCCGCCATGCTGAGCTGCCAGCTGCAGGTATACCTGTAAATGGTATTTTGAAGCAAATACGCATTTCTCTTTGTTGTTTGGAACCCCACAAAGTTATTTTTTCTTTTTAGAATCAACGTGCTGATGTCAAATAAAAACAGGCTCCACCTTTTGATTCGGGATAAGTTTTCTGGGGGTATTTTTGACTCTGCTGCAAGGGGATCGCAATGTCAAGCTGCCCTGGTAATGCATTACGTTGTCAGGCTCCCTGAGAGCTGCGAGCATGAAATATATAAATGTCAAAGACTTTTTTTTATTAAAAGATTACAGCAAGAGAAATAGATGTTTCCAGACAGCAGCGACACTTAATACACAGTGTCACAGGCACAGTCTGAAGCATTGCCGGGCGGTTACCATTTCTCTTTTCTCCACACCGTTCTGCTCATGAGGTGTGTATTGTCTGTATTTCAATGCTACAAAACTAGTAAATGATTCTTTTACATCGCCATTATCATAGCAATCATTTGGAGCTATCGTCCATTTCTAAAAACGATCCCCTGTGAGATTCCCACCGATGATATTTTTCCCACTTTAATGGAAAGCTTTCCATCTCGGCTAATGCCTGGAACAAACCGCAGGATCCGGCACGTCTGATGGTCACTCTGTCGGTGGAGATTACCTCGACACGCTCTCAGTGAGGGGGAGGGGTGTGTCGGAGTCCTGCCGGGATCTGATAGAAAGCAACATGTTTGCAAACCCTGGGAGCCGCAGCGTAAGCAGACGCTGATACGAGGAGGGAGTAACGTGTGAAGTGTAACCTGGAGGCATGAATGGAGCCGAAAAAGAAAAGGATGAACGCACAAACGACCATGGCGGCACTTAAAACATTCCCCTCGCTGATTTGTGACAGTGGCCCGTGTTTGTCTAGTATGTTTATGTTCTTTCACTGACAATGCTATTTACATTTCTTAATGTCTTGCTAACGTTTCGGTGTAGAAAAACAACACAATAAAGGAAATGAGGTAAACAGAGGGAAGTGCCGGGCGAAGACAGATCTTGGAGAGCAGCTTCATTAACATACCAATATTAGGTTTTATTTATCAAATATAATATTCAGCCAAAAACGCATCTGGCTCTCTAGATGTGGCTAAGTTAACTTGGAGGTTAAAATCTTACAATTCAAATAAAATAATCTGATTATGACTTGTTTGCACATAAACTATGATAGTTATTTACAAGATTCACGCACATATTCAACCTTTTCTCCGATACATAAATGTGAGCCCTTTCTAAACAAATTTAACTTTTTATCACCACTTTGCACTGGTTGTTAAATGTCTCGGACCCTCATGGCGTCTCAATGATTAAAAAGAAAATATTTTCAGTGAGGGACTCAAGTGATTCACTTTGTCATTACTGACTGCCGAGATGAGAGGAAAATAAAACGGAGGGGAAAAAAAGGCCACTGAGTAATTTAAAGCCCGTGTCCTAGACGAGCGGCGTTGGATATACGATGGCGATTACAAAAAACTGAGACCCTTTTATTTGACCCTCGTGGAGCTGGCGAGACGCCGCTTTATCATGACAGAGCGCACACGGGGCGCAGTGGGCAACACTGGCAGGATTTACAATCGGGGCCGGCGTCTGCCTTTGCTGTTTCATTAAGCTAATATATTCAGTCAGGACTGCGAGGAGCGGCCCTGACCTGAATCTCTGCTCGGCCCCGGCCCGACTCATCCATTACCCCTGCCTCCCCGCTTCTGCAGGTTCAGTCATCAGCTCCTTCAGCATATGGCGGTTCATGCATCACGGTGTTGTTTACTAGAAGGGCACCTGGACGACGCCAGTGGCGTCTCGCAACAGGGAGACATTTGCAATCTGGATTCTGCCAGGTTTAGTTGCTAATTTATGCGCGTTCGTTTAACACGCGCAGCATTGTTGTCGTCAACAGGTTTCTCCGGATTGCAACCAAAAACGCTCTCCTCTAATGTTCAGAGAGGGAGACAGACCGAGGGAGTTGACTTCCACGCGTCTGTCGCTCTCGCCGCATCGTGACCCTCTCGTGCTTTGCCTCACACTGTTTTTACACCAATAATTGATGAATATCTATTTTTAATGCATTCAGAGGTGACACTCCTCTGTTGGAATCCTGCAGAAAGATGGATGCCGTACGTTACAGCTGGGTCGCATTTACCAGCGAAGGCACACTTGCTGTTTGCTCGGTCAGCCGCTGAGATGGAATGAAGTTGGAGTTAAATGAAGTGGAGGCTGTGGGAAATCCGCTGTCTTAAAACTGATTCGACCGACACGGGGTTCCAGCAGCAGACATTTTCTTGTGCAACAGCCTACAGTGTGTTGCGTGATGTGTGCTAAATATCGTTTGGCCTCATTTCAAATGAAGATGATATATATTTTTTGAATTGAGAGTAAGGAGTGAACGGCTTCGAATACACGAGAAAAAACAAATATCTGTTGATTTTTGCGCAAAGCTCCAGAAACAACAGATATGCTTTTTTTCTCCGACTACGCCAGCTGCAAAATATTGTATTTCTTTGAAAAGGGTTGCTGTCACACCTAAGTTACACTGGTGTGAATTTCTAATGAGCTGTAATTGCACCTTTCCATCCATTTTTAATTTCAATGTTTGCGTCCGTGTTTGGTTGCAGCAAATGTTCCTAATTACTGTACATTGTGCTGGTGCTGTGTTCACATTTCTTTGAATAATGTTGTCTGCCAAACATATAATGAAGAAACCGTTAGCTATCACTTTGAAAACAGTTTTTTTTTTTGCATACCAGCTTGTTACATGAACGGTGTTTTGCATGAGCTGTGTGCACACATGTCATTTGATGGGAAAGAGCATTTCCACTTCATAGCCAAGCTTTTAGTTTCAGTTTCGAACCATTAATATCAGATGAATGACATGCACAAGATTACAACAGCATCTAAAACATATATATAGCAAAGATCAACGGCAGGTCAATTTGTGGAGTGTGATATTGAATATTTGTATAATATCTGTTAAAAAGATGCTAGTGACTTCTCACAGCTCACCAACATCATGTGTCCCCACAGGATGGTCTTTTTCTATCTTATGAGTGCTAATCAGAACACCCACATTCATCGTACGGCCCCCTGCACAGCACAAAATCAAAGATAAAGTGATTGTAATATGTCTTTTAAATTTGCCTTTTGAATTTGGACCGATTTGTTGTCTACAAATCCATAAAGACTCATGGTGGACATGGTTTTTCTGTGGCTCAGAGCCATAATGATAATTTAGATAAGTTTGACATTTCTTTTGAATGAGCACTGAATGTGATTAACCAAGGGGGAGCAAAAACCTCATTATTTGGCATTTAAAAATCTTGAATGTGGAATGGTTGAAATGCAGGCAAAACACAGAGACACGTACGCACGACAGGGCAGAAACCACACTTAATGGGCCAATAAGTGCTGGTGAAACCTTCATTTGAGCGTTTATTAATATGGTGTGTCACTGGGAAGGCAATGTTCAAAGACGACAAAGCTCATTCAACTCACACTTGAACAATTACTCCCCAGAGGTTGTTCAGATGTTTTCCCTCCCCTGATGGCCCAATTAACGACAAGGAAAAAAACTCCCAAATTCCTAGTCTCAAGAGTATTTGATATCTGAAAGTTTCCTCGTAATCTCAGCATGGAGGGAAATGTGGCTATTCATGTTAAGGGGCTGCTGGAGGTGTTGGGAAAGATGGTAATTCTGCTTATTTTAATAACTCTTTTCCTTAGCTAAGCAGATATTGGTGCCGTATCTTAAGTGCTGCATTAATTTTTTAAACCCATAATTGACTGATCTACTCTTTCTCTGTTTATCTGTTCAACCATCACATGTCAAATAGATGTTTGTTTGGTTGATGTCACAACAACTTCTGTGTGAGTTGTTGTGAAAATAATAATCGCCTTTAAAAGTTTCTGTTGTTCCTCCCAGGCTTTTGTAGCAATCTATCCATGCGCAGAAAAGAATTAAATGAGAAATAATTGAAGCATATCTCAGGGAGTCCCAAAGCTACGCCACAACTGTGCAGACAGATATGCAGATACATCCACCCAGGAGCGGCCAGTGAGCAGGAGGCAGACTGAAAACATGGATACACTGTCACACTTAGTGAAAAGAAGAATCTTAAATCATGAAACAGGCTAAATTCATCACACATCATGACATCTTTCCCCCTCAAACTGTGACAGAGATTTTGCAGGAATAGTCCACAGGGTCAATCAGCCCGTCCTCCCAGGAGCCTCCTACTAGTCTTGAAAACGCACATTGTGACATTCTCATAAACATTAAACAACCAAATGCACTCCGTCTTATGACACTTGACACACGCACGCGCGCGCACACACACACACACACACACACACACACTCGTAATGCTTTGAATCCTCTGAGTGATGCAAAAATAACCTTTGTTATCCAGTGTGCTTCCCCTCCATCACTCATCGTCCTCCCTGGCTGTCACCGCAACACGTCGTGTGTGTGGTTGGACATGTTGGGTTGCACCAATCCTCTCTGTTTCTCTGTCATGGAGTCTTGCACGTCTTTTGACTGTTGTCAGTGGCAAATCAGAGACAAGGGAGAACATACTCAACATATTGAACTCCGGGAACTGACCTCATGTCACAGTGTGGAATGTGTTTGAGCGCAAACATGTCAGTGGATGCTTGTCCAACACGAGATGATGTGCGGAGGATAGAGAGGAGGACGCGTGCAAGGTGTGTGCTGTGTAGCTGTTACATCCTGCAGTTCAAACATTTACACTGGTTCTATTGGTTTCAGTGGTGACATGGACTTTGATTGCTTCCTGGAGTAATCATCTATTATCACCTACTCACTGGATCTCGCTGCACTCCTCGTATCCCTGGTATCTCCAAATGATATATGCTGATGTTCTGTACGAAATTGTCTCGAGGATTTTACTGATTTGTGTGTACGTCTCACATTTGTAAGTGAGTGACGGGGGAGAGATGTGGAGTAATTACACTGAGCCATTGGATGCTCACTTTATCGAGTCATTCACAGGAACAAATGATCACCCCACACGGCGAGTATATCAGACAAAAATATCAAAATTGAGCATCTATGAGAGGGGAAATAGGAATCAAAGGATGTGTTGTCAGATATCAGTGTTACAATTGTCAACCAGCAGACTATCTACAGCACAGGTGTCAAACTCAAGGCCCGCGGGCAAAATGCGGCCCATTGTTTCATTTTATGTGGCCCACAAGAGCTTCAACAACTGTGTCAGAATACTACTAAATGTGGCCCACTTCACCATTGCATATGGCCCACAAGTGCTGGAGTGATTATTATGATATGAGTCTCCCTCATTTAGACTTGCATTGACCCATAAACTACATCTCCCAACATGCACTTGGATCATGTGCGGTAACTTGAAGTGACGGTAGCTGTGCCCTGACCAGAAACACACTTTACAAAATGTCAGATTGTCAAGAAACACTAACTCAGTCCAAGTGAGGGCGCCAGGTTGTTGACTTTGATTGTTAACTGATGATTGTTGATTTATTCAGATTTCTTTTCCTGATAAATTACGGGGATCTGCGATATGATAATGGCAAGGACCTGACATAATTTTTCATCTATGCAAATGGGATATTTATAAATTGAGTTTGTAAAAGAATGTTAATATTCGCTATTCTAGATAAGTAGTTACACTTAACATTAAATTACATTAATACTTCCTTAACACCTGCCATTGACATCTGGCCCCCAATTGAGGGCCACCACCATGCTAATGTGGCCCTTGAGGAAAATCAGTTTGACACCCCTGATCTACAGCTTTTGAGAGATGGCAAGTCAAGCTTTTTCAAATGTAAAAAAACCCTAACTATCACAAATATCACAAAACGTCATTTAGAAATGTTTCCGGCAAACAACAAAACAGATCACCAGAAACTAGCTGATACGACATGAGTGTTGCAACAGGAGTAGCGCCATAACTCAGATTAAGTGAAGCCTGTGGCTACACCACACCTCCCAGCCAACGCACCAATTGAGGTGCGAGCGATGGATCTAAGTGCAAAATGGGATCGGACCCAAACGCGTCTGAGCTTATTGATAATTCAACGATGAGTAAATGATACACACGGTGCTTGCAGCAGAGGGGAAGATGCGATAATTGGCATCTTGAATGCGAGGGAGGTAAATATTAGTGATTGACATTTAAACAGGTGAGGATGCAGGAGATGGGAGAGCACAGGAAACGAGCAGGTAATGAGGGGCTGTGACATCTCACTCCAGAGAAAGGGAGGACTTGGGGTGTGTGTTTGCGTGTGTGTGGGAGGGTGGATGGGGTGGTGGTGGAGAGGGGTTAAATAGGTGGCATGGCCTTTGAGCATCCCCTGGTAGAGAGAATGCTAAATGCTCATATATCTCGTAATCTGTGTCTGGTGTCTTTGGCATAACTTGACCCATTTACACACAGTTACGAAATACTACAGTAATCAGGCCAAAGCAGCAAATGCTGCACACACCTATCTCAGTGCATCTATTGGTGTCTGGCCACTTGAATTTACTCGGGGTTTTGGTCGCAGGGTCATCTTGTACGCACTTTTTTCTTTTCACGCACTTCTGTGTCTGCAGATGAAACGCAAACCCCGAGCCCATCATTATAATCAGACTCTGCCTTATTTGCTTTTAGATTTAGCTCTGGCATCACATGGTGTTTGTGCGCTGGATTTGTGGGTGTGATTTCAACATAGGCAAACTGCTGATTAGGTTTCAGACAATATTTTTTCGAGCCAAATATTCATTTTGTGATATATTAAGCATGTTGTTTCAAGACATTCCTTCAGAGTTAACCAAGTGGCCAAATGTACAAATTTGGGGCAAAATGTTGTAAATGTAACATTTCTGACATAAATCACGTAAGTATATGTTTGGGTTACATGACTGAAAAAGACAGTTTTCATTCTGGTTTTGTGTTTTGTGTGCTCTTAGTTTGGTTGAATGTATGCCCATTGGACTTGCATGCCAAAATATGAAAAGACTATTAGATAATGTAGAAGCAGTAAGTGAATCAGGGAAGGAGAGAAATGTTTGCACATTATTGCCTGCCGAGTCTGAGGCGTGATATACTGAGAAATCAATTGTGTACACAACCAAAACAACTTTCGTGAAACAGCTCGGTGGAAATTTACCACAGAGTCCATTCGTGATCAGACCGACACCCTGATAAATGCGAAACATCGCCTGCCTGCCAGCAAAGCAGATTAAAAAGCAGATCACAACTGCTTCAAACTGTATGCATAATGGCCCCATTACACTCTGTTTTACATATTGGACCTGACCCGAGTCTAAGTTGGGTCTTTTTTGTTTTTTCGCCCGTCACTAGCCGTGAAACTCAGTTGGACTTTGGTTGGATGTTTAGTGTTTAGCCAACTCCTTACAAACAGACTTTTCATCGTCGGGGGAAATCATTTTTGCCACATATTGACCAATATATCCTTTCAAAAATCTGTTTAGAGACTGACAAGCAACCAAAAGAAGGTTAAGTGTTGGAATCCATTTTCATTCTGATTGTAGCGAAAATCTCATCCGCAGACTGCTGTAGGTTTCTTCGTCTGACTCTCAAAGGGTAATAAATCCAGTCTTGTAGCGCTGGCAAGCCGAAAGCACGCTGGGAATATCAGAACTTTCAGCATCCGTTTATCATCTGATTGACTGATGCACTGTGAAGATCAACAACTGGATGAATCCTGTGTAAACACTGTTAATGGTGCATTTTGATCTACCTCTAATTATTGTGGGAGTGATTACCTCGTAGCGTTTAAGGGGCTTTTCGTTGTGTTATCGCAAACAGACAAATTCTTGGTTCGGGATTAAACACTGATCGATGGGGCAGTTAGACAGGACGGCGCAGACGCGAGCTCTTCAATGAAATAGATCGCCTCATATTCAAACTCCCACCGATAATTACAACCATTTCAGTATGTGGCTGGTCAGACACCTCAGGATCATTAGATGATTGAACCTGACTGTCCACTTTCAGGTAATGTTTAACATTTTGTCCTACAGGTAACGTCTGACACTGTGTCCTTATGCTAGAAACTGCACCACAATATCTGTCTCCATATTCAAACCTGCTGATAAAACTCAAATGTAATCTCAGTTTGACCTCAGGCACAGGTCTGAACAAGCCGTAATTTCCCATAAATGCTTTAGTACTTTGATCAAAATTATTCTAGCACCCATTGGAGATCAAGGGTGTGCGCAGAATTTTGTTGTCGTCCCCAAGCAGTCCTCGGAACAGTTTTCATTGTAAATGAAATTCAAACCCACAAGGCTGTGTGTCTGCGTCCCTCCCCACCCTCCAGAAAAAAAGTATGATACTTAGCTAATGCTTAAGTGTCCTTGAGCAAGACACTAAAGCTGCAAGTGTGGCCTGGGTGCCTCACTGAGGACCCACCAACTCCTCAATGTCCAACGATGGGAGGCAGTTTCTAGTGGCCTTATCATAACTCCACGGCTTCATTCATATTTCTCCAATTTCTGCACGTATCATGTCTTTGCCCTCTCTGTCCATGAATAGGAGTGGCCCAGTAATTTCCCTGTGGAATGATTAAACAATGTCTGGTGCTGATAATCCACCTTTTGGGGCAATTCATTACTCAAATGTGAGTTTACTGGCATGCACTAATGTAGTGTTCTTGACATCCCCCAACAAAATATATAAACAAAATGCTTGTCTCTGTCATTATTTTATTTTTCCCTCTTTTTTTTTTTTTTTTGCCAACCTAACCACACACCGGCAGGGGAGGCAGGGACATAGTCGCGTACGTTTCCTGTCCACTTTCTGTGTCCTAAGCCATTCTGAGCCATGTTCTCTAATTAGTCCACAGCTGCGTTGCCCCCTGGGAGACCAGCTTCTGTATGTATTACCGTACATATTTCTTTCCTCGCACGGCGTCCTGCTGAGAGAGGAGTCTGGCCCAGCTGCAGCGTCTTGGCTGTCCAGCCTCCTCTAAAGCTGCGACTGCAAAACCCAGAATAATAAAATGTGATTAACCTACTTATTTTGCACCGTAGGGCTGACGAGCGCACCATTAGCCTCCAACGGTCCGGGCCCTCTCTGGTCCCGTTCCCTGTTTTTTTTCTTTTCCCCCGCCCGCCAGCATCACTCACAGCTGCACAAACGGCCTGCTGCGATGCTCTGACCGCTGGTGGAGCTGCATGAATTGAGGCTCAAGCTCTGGCTCTTGAAAAGGGTTTGTAAATCCGCGCAGCATGGCAAATTTAACAAAGTGGAGAAAGAATCAACTTCAAGCATGAATAGAGGAGCTTATTGCTTTTCAGGCAAAGCATGTCTTGTTTGGGGAGATAAGTGAGAACGGTTGTTTGATTTTTCACAAGCGTCATCAGCGCGCCTCCTTATCTCCACAGCCGTCATGTGTTCATTAGACTTTTCAAGGTCCTGCGTTTTGTGAAATAAATGAAGGCATTGTTTTAAGGATAAAAAAAAGGTTTCCTCCACGCAGCCTGCAGATTATCCTGCCAGAGCATAGATATTTGTGCGTCTCTCAGAAAAGAATCAAATCCATGCATCCAATGCATCTCATCCAAGGAGAGTGAGAGCGGTACTGTTAATGATGTTCTTGTGCGTTGAAATTTCACAACATTTACTCCTCTGCATCAGCTTCCGCTTTTCTACAGATCTTTTTTCACCTCAGCGGTGGCTGTCTTTCATTCCGTCAGCCGGTGCTGCTTCCTCGCGACTGACTGCGAGCGTGCCGTCGCCCACGTAGAGCTTAAGACAGGCGGGATCCAACACCTGACACACACCGTATATCCCCTTCCCCTATGGAGGCTGCAGTGTGTGTTGAACCACACACATCCATGTGGGGGACATAGTGCTGTGTGTCAGTCGCTCAGCTCTAAAAGCTAATACATTTACATCAGCTGTGGGAGTAAAGCACCTATTTGGAATTGATAATGCTGAATTGCAAGTGTTTTTTTCCTCGCGGCATTTGCTTTGACATATGATGCAACCATGATGTGATTCTTGGCAGACGCATGTTGTTTCTTTTGTCTACATAGATGGAGCTGATGTACAGCCTCATGTACCCAGATCACAAAAAAACAAAAACGAAATACCCATTCCAATACTATTACCAAGAATTTGCATTTTAGGGCTGAGGAGTGGATTCATTGAATTTGCTTCAAAGGTGTGACTACATCACGGATGTCCAGAGGCCGGCTGTCTAATTTCATATGGCCCACAGCCTCTACACACGGCCAGCCTAAAGTCTGACAGCCGACAGACCGCTGACAAACTGTCGGGACCCCCTGCTGACAACTATCTGACATCGGGGGAAAGTTCGCCATGTGCACCCCTCCCCACCCAGCCCACTGACAACTATCGGACGACAGAGGAAGCCTTGACCCTCAAGCTTCTGCAACTCTGTAAATCCGGCCCTTGTTGAAAAAGTTTCGACAACCCTGGACACCTAGTTAAGTGCAGTCTATCTAAGTGAAAATATTACAGTCATGAATACAAAATTAGAGATATAAGGTGTTTTGATCGCTGACTGCAACTCATTTAAATTTGCTAGCAATATATGTACACACCTAATAGATGTTGATTTTAACCTGATTTACACCACGCACATTTTCAATAGCAGAGGGAATTTTCCATGTTCTCCAGAGCATTTTCGTTTTCAGTATAATTACTTTTACTTTAAACATCAAACTTCAAATGATTGCCAAGCAAAGTCAGAGCAGATGCGGGATTAGTCACTTCTCATGATCATTAATGATTGTTGATAATCCCATTTAAATAAAACTTTTGTAGTATGCTTTAGAGATAATCATAATCATAAATACTTTTGCTTTTTTTTATGAGTGTTTCTACCTGTGTGCATTCAGTTAAAGATGTTTAAAGCTAACGTGCAAATCAACAGGGTTAGACAAATATGTTTGCCTCTACAACTAGTACCTCTCACTTCTAACTTCGTGTTTCTCAGCCTTTCAGACGCAAATCCATCACCGACTTTCGTAAATTCCCTCGCTACCTCCTGTTCAAACAGTTTTGGTTTCCGAGTTACCGTTTCAGTGTGGAAGCCGCTTGTCTGACATTTTGTTTTTTTGGCTGTTTTCAGTTCAGAGTGACTCTCTTGCTGCTGTGCCCAGACAGCGATCAAAAGACTCCCCTGCCTCTCTCCCACATACACAGACACACACACGCACACACACATGCACACACCATTCCTCAATGTCAATTAAGAATAAGTGACAGCTTCTATAAAGTGACAAGGAACAAAAACAAAGAATCAACCTTTCACATGCAATGACGCTGCTCACTCCTGTGAATTGCACTGAAAATCGCACTGCTCAAGTCAGGCTGACTGAGATCTCTTATTTCTTGTATTATTATTTCATCATCACTTTCCTTACCTCATTTTTCCACAACACCTGGTACATGAGGTGAAACTGCAGTCTAATTTACTGTTTAGATGCACAAACCTGCCCTGCAAAACTGATCCTGGCGGAGGACATTGCTGAGAAGACAAACATGCTAAAGAGATAAACAGCCTAAGCAAGCGAGTTCACCAGATGCGGTGAGACATGCCCGCCTCAATTTTGTTTATCGAATTTGCACCAGGAAAACGATGGCATTACACCTAGATGACAAAGAAAAGAAAAGTCCGAGAAGGACACTCTTTCCCCAATTACATCCTCTGGCGCATGATGAGCAGAGTGCCAATGTTTTTTAAACGAAGCATGAGAACTGGTGCAATGAGGTAATACCTGTGGCCTGAGTTGCCAGCACACAGATGCCACCCTAGCGTAGCCATGTCCTATCGCGAACATGGCAGCCCCATAGACCTGGAGCCAGGATGGGACACCTGAACAAGCACAGTGGAATAAAACACATAGGATGAGCCTATTTGTCTGCATATGAGTATGAAATGAAAAGAAAGTTTAAGTATATGAGTGCGAGAAAACAGACAAAGTTGAAGTACTGAGCGGGGATCTGACGATGCTAGTGAGATACTCGCACACACACTGGAAGTATAGGATGGCGTGAGCAATGGAACAACAATAAGTGGACGAATATCATCCATTAAGAGGACTAACAGTCAAAAATTCAGCAGGTTGATTGAGAAACTGGTCCATCTGTCCACTCAGTTGGTCTTAAAATGGATGTAAGAGGTCTGTGCAAAAATAACCACGTGAAAACAAAAGTGATTGCAGATGGTTTCAGGCAAACATGGCTGAGTGATAAACAAAAGTAAATACAAAACTGGTAATTACGAATGCAAAACAGATAAAAAAGACGACATCTCTGGCTTCGCAGAATCAATAAACCCGGCGCTAAACAGGAGGCACAACACAACAAAGACAGAGACAGAGCCCAAGGCAACACAATGTGAAATTGTACTGAGATTTATACAACAGCATATAGCAAGACACAGAAGGACACATGAGAATACAGTAAACCCCCAGCTATCTGAGTTTCCACATTCATGGAGGAGTATCTGTGAATATATCTCGTGAAGTCCGAAATTCTAAAAACGTGCTAATTTCAGCCATCCTCTACAGCCGACAGCCGAGGCTGAATGCTGTACGTATCCTGGCCTCGCATTGGATTACTGCGCTTTAGACGATAAGCCAGCATCCAATTAACATTCATGATTCATCATTCCTTCTTGAACAATCTTAACATCAGTGTTCAGTTTGTTTACTTTACAGGTACTGCATTTAGTTTTTAATGCGGTGTCTATCGATTTGCGGTCCAGAGGAGAGGTGCTGACACGCTTTGCTGCATGTGTGGGAGAGGTGAAAACGTCACCCCACGCGCACACACATACACACACATGCGCGCACACACACACTGTCCCACCCGTTGACGGAAAGGTTCCCGACCCCTGGGGAGTGATTTTAAGGATGTGTCACTTATCCGCAATTTTCCACATCTGCAGGGGTTCGCAGAATAGATCTCTCGCGGACATGGGGCGGGGGTTACTGTAAGTACCACTGGAGAAAAACAACAAAAAAACAACCGACAAACAAAAAAACAAAAAACAAACAGACCAGAAATGAAGAGAGAGCCTGTGGTGGGGAGCTCAACTGGAGCTGCCAGTTGAGTTCAAGAGCGAGGGGGAGAGAAGATCAACCGTAGCTACGGTATCGCCAAAGTGATAGAAGCATGGGCAGCTACGATCAGACTCCGTCTGTGATGGGGTGACTGACCAAAGGGAGCGTGGCTCCACTAGAGGGGGAGGGTCAGCAGCCGAGCAGGGCGCTCTGTGTTTTGGCAGTTTGTACTGAAACGTGTTTTAAAACAAGCCCGTTAATCTTCGAAGTCACAGTCGAATTTATTCTTGCTCCATCTACTGAGGCCTACAGAGCAGGAACAACGACCTAGTGGTGGGCAAGAAAACTGCACCTCATTAGATCTAAGATGCTGGTGAAGGAGCTGGACATAATTCCTGAGCTGTGGGAGTTAGAAACTCTAGCTACTTACTACATTATACATTATAACCATACATTATTATTGTTCCCAAGAAGATTGGAACCTTAACATGGATCTCTGAACTAGACTCTCCAGTTGTCCTATGGTCCTGATTTCCAAAATGGGTCGATAGTAGTCCTGTAACATGTCACTCAAACTGTGCAATGCCCCACATTCAAGCAGACCAATCCTGCTGGACCATGGCGCAAGTTTCAAAGCATGATTGCCCAAACTGGAGGAGGTCTTTCATCGGACCAGATCCGATCTGATCCTCCAGGTCATGGACAAAGTTAATCTTTTGCATTTGATCTACATGTCAAAATCAGAGGATGAACTGATGACAAGTGTGATTAGGGAAACATTATAAACGCTGGCGAAGGTGACTGTGTGTGTTTGTGTGTGTGTGTGTGTGTGTGTGTGTGTGTGTGTGTGTGTGTGTGTGTGCGTGTGTGCAGGAGTGATAAGGGTCCAATAACAGGGAGTAAATAGAGACTTCGCTCTCAGCGCCACATGCTGAGATTGGAACTGCT
>OMPJ01008915.1:2500-27831 GCA_900312935.1 Carapus acus | reverse complement strand
AAAAAAAAAACTATATATATATACATTAATTTGAGGGAGAGGATAAAAACATTGCAAATTGTGTGAAATCACTCTGTTCACACTGTGTTTTTGGCTTGAAAATATGAACACTAAAAATTGTCTGTGTGTAGTATAGTAGTAGTGTAGTATTTGCCACATATGCCAACAATTAGCATAAGATCATACATGTAAACAGGATGTGTATTTACAACACTGCTTCTTCAAAGAAAGGAAAACCATACATCTTTACTTTCTGGAGCAAGAAAATGCTGTTTCCTGAGCAGGCTCACGTCCATAACACATCCCAACACAAAAAATTGTCAAAGTCATACCAGGTATGACTAATCTTTAATCTCACGGGGAAGCCTGCCGTGCCCGGATGTCTAATGCAACTTTTTTTGATAAAATTGCTTTCAGCCACGGCAGCCAAGCCATAAGACGGCTATCCATCCATCCATCCATCAATCCATCTATCTTCATTTGCTTACCTGTCCCAAGGGGGGAGCAGTTGAAGGAGGGGATGAAAAATCTCCCTATTGACGACACTGGCCAGATCTGCTACTGATAAAGTGCGGCTCTGACTGTCCACTGGTGTCCTCACTGCAGGACACACAGGCAAGACTCCTTTGGGACCTGCAACACTTTTCACCCGCCCGAGAGACCACAACTGACTTCTTTGTTGAAGATCGGGTCCTTTACAAATGACTACGTTTCTCATTCCTTTATTGCAACAGTTTTGTTCTCTGTCGTGACCCATAGTTCATGGCCTCTGGTGAGAGTAGAGACAAAGATTTGACCAACGCACGAGGACCTTCGTTCCCCAGTTCAGCGTCTTTATTGCCACTGCGCCATAGTTCAGACGCTGCTGAGTCATCCCTGCATCTCAGTTTCCCCGTTTACATTCACTCCCCAAAATAACTTCATGGTCCTCTCCAAAGGTGTCAGTCCATTTTTCAGTCCTTCTCCACCGTCCTCCATTTGACGCCTGTGTCACACAGACCAGTTGGTGCCTTGCAGCTGCCTCCAGGTTGCACCAAGGCAGCATATCCCAGGAGAAGTCCTTCTCTAGTTCTGCGGCATCCTCACCTATTGATGCCCAGCTGTCACCTTGCAGTTCATCAACCTCAGAGCAGGACAGAGTCCAGCTCCTTTTCAGAGCCTCCACCTCCTTTTTAGTCAGTGGTGCTCCATCACGAGCTTCCAGCTCCTTCCCCTGCCAGAGAGTTCCTCCCTCCAAAATCCAGTTGCTGCTGCTGCCCAGACAAGGTCTGTCAAAGCCCTTTGCTGTGCTGTGGCAGGGCACGTGACACTGATGTGTCTTCCGCTGGAAGACTTCATGTCCATGCAGTCACTGCCGGCTGTGCCTGGCCTGGCTCCATGGTAAACCTGTCCAAAATTGGCTCATCGCAGGCCTCAATCCAGGCCTGGCTCCAGATATGGGCCTTGTGCTATGTTTGGGGCTTTGTATAACATATAATCTTTATCCTCCGGGTCTTTTGCAGCATTTTTCCTCTGACCTCTCCAATGAGACCAATTTGCCGTTGGAGCAAAGCTTTTGAAACTTACACTTCATGTTTTCATAAGTGGAAGTAATATATTACATGTTTCATGTATATTACACCATCGTTGCTTCCAGCACCTTGTGTTCTATAAAGATATGCTCATCTTTCAAGCTAACAATTGCTGCTATGATTACACCAAAACCACTCCTGGCCTTTATATTCGTGTCAAAACGTAAATTATATGCGCATTAAAAAGACCAAGAAATATGCTTGCGCTGTGCAGAACGGTTTGCTAGCTGCAGTGCGCCTGTGTCCTAATCTGAACTGCTCGCGTATGTCCTTTCACCTCCGTTAAGGCAGTTGGAGATATAAAGTAAATTAACAGTCTGCCAGCAGACAGTGGAAGCCGTGTTGCCACAGTTTCCTCTTCTCGTCGTAACCTTTGTTTTTCTGCAGCTACGAGTTGCCCTGCTTGAATGGCAAGACAAATGTCCTTTGATTTCTCCCATAATCCTGTTCCATCATATGAAATCATGTCCTGTCAAACTTGGTATTGATAAACAGTAATGACCATTTAGTGCAAGCGCCGAAGCGTTTAGGACGAATCAAACGTTTATTTGCGCGAAGTGTTCCTCATTTGATTCCGACCAGACTGCAAATTGGATTTGTTTGTGGCTCTTTGGTCTGATAATTAAGCATAATGAAACAGATTTGCCTCAGGTCAGCTTTTTCGCACAAGGAGAAAAATGAAAAATCCGCAGCTGGAGTTACCTTTGAGTTGGTAAATATTGTTACTGTTTTGTGTATTCTTAGGAAGTTCATTGCTTCACCGAGAGTCTCCCGACTACTGAAAATATGGGACAGGATTTGTGCAGTTGACGGCGAAGCTGGCCTGACACAACATCCCCTGTGTAACATCGGGAGAAAGCCAGGCCACCGGGGTATTCATCTACCCTCCCTCTTTGCAGTGGTACCCTGTGACGACCCAAAAGAGCGTTTTGACGGTGCGGATGCTGCCGGCCATTTGTCCCCCCCAGCAGTGTCCAGCTGCCATCACAGTCAGGGCAGGCATGGCAGTGACCCCATCTTGCAGTTTCCTCATGCAGTTTTCCGGTTTTGTATTTGGCCCACATGAATAATAAAGTTCCTGACGTGGCAGGCTTCGGTTACATGATTGATTAGAGACAGACAAGAGGCTGCACTGGGTATAACCATCTGACACTCCATATTTCTTTATTCCCTCTGTGTATGCTAACCGTCTCATTTAGCTGTGCCTCATCTATTCTCTTTCACTCCCCTTTTTTCTGCCCCTGTCGGTTTCTCTTGAAATCCCGCTTCTGCATGCACCCACACACGGTTGAGCCCTCAATTTGCCATTTATTCCCTTTACTCCATTTCCCTTCATGCCTCTCTCCATCTGCGTCTCACTCTCTTCATCATCCCTCACGAGCGCAGTCAATAGTTGCGTTTTATTTCTCCAAACTTTGACGACCCTTGTTTATTTCACCGCTTCGACTGGGTTACAGATGAGTCAAAGTCCGCTCTTGTGTCGAACGCCGCTACGCGCAAACATCTGTGCAGTCTATATTTAAACGTTGTCTTACAACATCTGTCCCACCAGAGGGGAGATGATAAGGTGAAAGTAGGCCATTTTTCGGCCTGCAGCAGCTCTTATGATGAAACAAGCGAGGCACCCTATTTCCATGTGGCATCAGTTGGTGGGTTAGAATGGGAACAAAAGTTTCAATCCAGCGTACAATAACACATTAAAAGGAGATCTAATGCCCACTATTAGATCAAAGTTTAGGCTGTGTACAAATGAATTGGATCACATTCAGTGTCAGGTCTTACAAAAACATTAGGTCTGCAAGGGCAGCCATGTACCTCCTTGTGAATTGTCTCTAAGTCAAAAAGTAAACATAAAATGAATGCTTTTGGTCAGCTGTGGGTATAAAAGTGCTACAAATCTGAATGTCCTAACCTAATATGGCTGTGTTATTGTGATGCATTAAGGTGAATTATACTCAACGTTTTTCATGTACACTGGCCACTTAATGATTTCATTTTAAGACCTTGTGTTCTATAAAGATACTCTCACCCCCCAATGCAGAATCACTTCAATAATTGCAATAGCAAATATAGTTATGTCAGCAATGCTATTGAAACATGTTTCAAATTAGCTTTAGAGTGCTGAGATCTGGATCATATTTCCCGACTTCCATAGATTTCTTTTATTCTTTTTATGTGTCTGATTTGTATGCGGCAGTGCTCCTGTGATGTCGTGCTAAAAATAAGGAAGTAAATTATTTTGCAGATAGATACTCCCGACAGTTGGTGGCTTCAAACTGTTTTCGGGAGACGGCGCAGCTCCCTTTTGTGTCGAAGTCTACCGATGCAAATGAGATGGTAATCTGAAACAGGGTCAGCTCTGCTAAATGCCACTCACAGACATCAATCACGTCCCCTGAGTAACTAGCGGGAACAGTGCTTCATTTTCAAAACTCTATTCCTTCCCTAATTGAATTCCCTCAACCGTTTAAGACTCCATCAAATGACATAGTGTTTGGGGTGTGAGGTTCATGCATTTCCAATTCACTCTCTTTTCTTGAGCATTTCAGTTGCAGAAGTAATGAGTATAATTGAACAAATCTGTTGTTTTGTTCCAAATAGACCAGGCAAGGTTGCAGTTGGGGCTGTAGTGGTGGAGGAGACTTTCTGTTCGCAATGATAAACTTCCCTTCCCTCTGCAAACGTATAGACCAAAGATACAGGTGGAGAAATTCACCGCTGGTGTCACTGAAGACTGATCTTCTCTCGCAGCAGGGCAGACTCCGGTAATTACATTGCCTGTATCCAACATGGCATCTATTCCCCTAAAAACACTTGGGAACATTGCAGCTGGCAGTTCATCGGGGAAGAGCTGTTTATTAGCCACAACTTCTGTTAATTAACAGAGGTGTAGAAATGCCACTTGGCTGATCTGCTGGTCAACGGTCATGTATGAAGTGGGAAGACAGAATAATGAAAATAAGTCCACTTCATTTGCAAAAGACAGTGTGGTCCACAGCAAATATACAGTATACATACATACATATATGTAAATGTATATGTATCTATTTATATGACATCTATATGGTAATATCTAAATGCTGATATCTATATATAAATGTGCCATCTGTATACTTACATATAAATGTGACAAGAAAGTGTGACAGAAGCATTTTGTAGACATTACAACTGCAATAATTTGTGGAGTATGACAAAATGTGTAAGAAACTGATAAGAAATTGAAGGATCTTGCCATGCAGATTATGATTATTTTACTCTTTGCCTATTGCCAAGTTACAGCTTTGTCTCGGAGGCGGAAAATTAATTTTCATTTCAGAATGATTTGCCCTGCTACCCGCAGATGGGATGGTTCTGGAGGCACAGCGGTGGGTAAAAGCTAGAAAGTTGCTGGTTTGATCTTGGTTGGTTCCAGATGATATCCGAGTGTCCTTGTACATGACAGTGAACAACAAACTACTCCACATGTGCCCTGCTGAGCTGCCCACAGCTCTTCAAAATCAGAATTTACTTCTAAAACACAATTTAATTGCAGGATTAGTAATACAGAGTCCTACATCTCATTCCATGGAGGGAGTGAAGCAGTGCCAAATATGACATGTGTCTGATTATCAAATAGGACTATGTTCAATCCCTAAAGATGAATATAAAGATGAATATAAGCAAGTGATTCATCATCTGATACAAGTAGTTCATGTTATTATGAAAATAGTTCAGGGTCTATTGATGTTATTCCCATTTTTCACATCATTACCATCAATGTACCCAAATGTTCTTTCTTCTGTGTGACAATGTAAATGAAGCAGAATTTCCCCTGAGATGATCAGTAAAGGCACCTTCCTATCCTCTCAAGAAATCCTGCTCAATTCTCTTGGGCGTTACATTCGCTGGGTGAGATCACATGGTAAGTGATGGTCTAACCATTTTCTAGAATGTGGTCTGATGGTACTTGGTGTTTTTCACCTCGTCACTGATTTCTTTATGCTGAAGGACACAGTTGTCAAACTCAGCCACATCAGCGTAGCAGATTCTCGCAAAGGCCCTGATGTAACTGCCAAATATAAAAGCAGTAGGGTTGCAATGTAATGTAAAATAAATGCAAATACCGATTTGGAAATATGGAATATAGAATATCTATTACTCATGCAACTTAGACCTCTTACATTTGCATTTGCCAAGATGTAAGTTGATGCTAGTTACATGACACATCTCACTCACCCTAACACACCCTCACACACGCACAAAGGTGCATCCTGGGAAAATGACCTTGAAGCTAGGACGTAGCCTGGATATGAAGACACCAGGTCTGACACTGAGATCAGCACTATCGGAGCACCCCAGGGCTTCGTGCTGGCCCCCACTCCTCTCCTCCCTGTACACCTTGGACTTTTGCCGTAAGAGCAGTGCTACATCCAGGAAAAGTTGATAAGACATGCCGGCTCTGTGGTGGACTCTGTGGTGACAGTGGCAGAGAGGAGGACTGTGGATAAACTGCTGGTCATTATGGACAATGCCAGTCACCCTCTGCACACCATCATGAGCAGTCAGAGGGGCCTGTTCAGCAATCGGCCGCTACATCGCAAGTGCAGGATGACAGAGTTAAGAACTTCTTTGTTCTGGTGGCCATGAAACTGCTACATCGGCCGCTACATTGCAAGCGCAGGGCGACAGAGTTAAGAACTCCTTTGTTCCGGTGGCCATGAAACAATTCAGCTCTTCATCTGGGGCGAAGGTACAACAGGGGTCATGAGAAGTGTATGTAGCACTCTTGCAATCACACTGTTTTTATATAAAAATATTTAGACAATTCCATTGTTCTGTGTTCTTGTTAAGGTCTTTACTATCTTTGTTTCTAGCTATTCTTTGAGCTGCAGAGGCCTTGAATTTCCTCGATCGATAGATCAATGGATCAATGAAGTACCTACTTACCTACTGTGAAACATAATTCTAGGTATTAACGGTGTGCTCTGGACTTTCCAAGGCCCCCTTTCCACAAAACATGTCTAGCTACTTAGAGAAACATATTATTAGGCATAACATGACACAAATATTAATATTTAATGCATACAAGCCCCATTTCTCAAATGCGTATGAACTAAAGCTCCACATTGGCTTTTGGTTGCAAATTGGCGCTCAGAGGGTAAAATTTATCAGTTAACGTCCAATGGATTCTTTCTCTGTGCTGCTAACACAGAGCCCCCATGCACAGTTCATCTGTGTTTGTAGTAGGAAACTGGTGAAAGCTGGAAAAATCCTGTGAGTATCTTATCATGTCTAAATCCTGAGTGAAAGATTGGGATTCGAAGATTGGATCAAGGGATGATACATATGGGAACACCGGAAGCTTTGAACTCTGCATGAAGCAGCGCAAACCATCCTTTATCTGGATAGGCTTTTTAAAGTGGGGAAAAGCTTTGGACGGATGTGTTGTGTTTGGGCATTTTCTAAGGGTGTAAGTGGAAGATTAAGGCAGACCTCTGTGAACACAATGACTGAGTTATGAGCTAGTGTCACACTCTGTTTCTTGCCACACCAGTGCGGGAATGTATTACAGCTGAAGTGTCCAACAGCCAAACGCCTTCAACTGACTGCTTCAGACAGAACTGAAAGACGCCGCGGAGGCGTACACATCGAGGCGTTAGATCCTTTTCGAAGAGAGAATTTCAAATAAAAGAAGCTGCGCTCAGGTTAGAAGAACAAGCATCTAAAGGAATGCAGCGAAACTTGTGTGTGGATTTCAACACGGTGAACAAATATACACAAAGGAATTCCTGAGTAACAGCAACAGTATTTTTCATGTTATGCTTCGGACAATGCGGAATTCTCAGGAGGGAGTATCAACATCAAATGTGAGGTATGATCCTCAGTTTCAGCTGAGGGGGCAGAGCCTGTTAGCCGCTAGGCAGCATTGAGTGGGTCTCCTCTTTTAATTACCAAAGCTTTACCTGTTCACCAGTCAGAGACGACATCTTTGTTTATCTGCTACTTTTCACGCTCCATGTACACCATGTACATGCAGCAGCTTTGTCACTACTGTGAGGTCTAAGTAGGTCTGCTATCCTTCACTGTGCCTGTGACTTTGCTCATGATTGATTGCATGTCTGTTCCTTGACAGCCAATATTCTATGGGACTACACGGCGGGAATGGTACCCCCCTTTTACCTTCCCAATGGATGTTCACCATTGATTGAGCATATCTGAAGCATAACAAGTAAATGGGTGGGAGGGTTAACCTTCTGAAAGTCACTCAGTGAGTTATTTGCTTGAATACAGTGCAAACCACTCTAATTTACGTTGTATTCCACAGCGACTCTCAGTAATGTGTGTTTCTAGACGTGGCGTGTTCAGCGGGCAAAAGTAGGAAAGACAATAAAATGTATCATGAACTACAGGAGCAATTGAAGGTGTTGAGATGGATTATTTTGCAGCAGTAATTAGGTGAGAAATGGGAATTTGATTATCAGGACGTGGGCCCACGGGATTCAAATGGCAGCTGCTTTAAAGCATATGTCTAGAGAAGAATAAGTTATGGGTGTGATTTTGCGAACATTAACAAAAAATCAATATGGTTTCCTTTAAAGCCCAGCAACAGCTGAGGAACTGTTTGCCAATAACTCTTATCCTTGCTCACCTGAATCAAGTGACTTTAACATGAATGTTTCCAAAACCTGCTTGTTGTCAATGCATACTCACACTAAATGGCTCTTTTATAGTGGTGTAATACTTAAAATAAATACTCAGCTGAATGTATTTTACAACACAAGAATACACAACATGCGCTGGGATACACTGCAGCCATTAACAAGCGAGTTGGATGCTAAAAACTAGTTGGTGATAACACTTTAAAGCCATAGTAAATGATCACAATAAACGCGTATGGAGCTGATATGGAAACAGTGTCGGCAAATTTATGGTCCTTTAACTCGAACACGTATGTATGTCATGTTACTGTTTGTCCAATAGATTTCAAGTGTGATTGGCAGACAAAATGAATTACAGCAAAAAATACAAAACAGGAAAAAAAAACTACTGCATCCTGTCCAGAAAACTCCAGCTACATTCTGTAGTGGGAATTGTCGTTGAATACGTCACGTTTGCTTACTTTTACATAATACTTCAGATAACCTACATTCAGTTAGCACACAGGAATCCTTTTTCTGCCTTCTATGTGTTGACGCTGATTGTGTGCACACGTGAACATACGGGAGGTGCATCATGTTTCAAATACAGTTTTAAACTAATGATGGATAATAATGATCAATGTGCTGGACTGTGCAGTGTGAAAGTAATATTTCTGTAATTTTGCAGCTTCACAACAGAAACCATCCAGGTAACCTCCCTGAGCAATTTACTCTATTAGAGTTAATTTAAAAATTTATTTGAGTAAATGAGTGGAGAGAAATCCCAGGGCACTGAAATGCAATTCTGGCGTTATTGGTATTGATCAGTGGACAAACAAGCTCTTGTATATTAAATTGTAAGTATATGGTCGCAACAAAGGCTTCATTTGAATATGATATATGTAACTGTAGTGTGACCAAAAAAGGAGACAGCAAATACCGTAGTTTTTCCACAGGGTGAAGAGGCCGCAACAAGAGGGCGACAATCCCATCACTTCCCCCCCTCTACAGTAGGGGGCAGGAGAGACGAGGCTGTCGACGACTCCGGTTGGTGCAACTCTATACCCCCTTCTCAGCCATTCCACAAGGATACAGAAACAAGCGAAGGGTGGCGCGCAGCTTTCCTGCTCTCTCTCGTCCCTCTCATCTGCCTTCTCTCCTCAGTCCACCCCCTCCTCTCCTCGCTCACTCCTCTTGCATTATTTTTTTTCTTCTACTTACTCTTTTTCCGCCCCTATTTCTTTCGCATCGACGCCCCAGGGCTCCCGCTCTGCTGAGAGGACATCCCTCTACTCTCCTACACGGGGCCCTGCTGCAGTTAATTGCGGCGCAAAGATATATTATGTGCAGAGCCGCCAAAGGGACAGCGATCACAGTAACAAGCACGGGGCCGGCGCAATCAAGGTGGTGGAAGTGGGGGGTGAAAGTGGGCATCCTCCAGCGAGGGTGAATCTTGCTTTTAACACCTTAATCTTCCAAAAAACAAACAAACTGGATGACGCAAAAGAGAAATCCTGTTGAGAGTGAATCGTAGGAGATAGAGCGATAGAGAGAGAGGGGGGGAAAAAAAGCCCTTTCAAGATGGAAACAACTGGGGGTGACAGACAAAGACAACGCTCACATTTCCATTCAAGCTAACGGGCCGTTGCAAGCAGCGGAAAACTGTGACTAATTGGTACGGTAAAGACGCGGTTGCTCGTCCTCCCGACGCTGCCGCGCTCCTCAAAGAGCTTCCTGCTGCAACGCCGCCTTTTTAAAAATATCTCTCCCACTTAGCTCCCAGTCTCTCGGCCCTCTGCCCTCGTGTCTCTCCTCGAGCTTGCACAAACACAAGGCTCTGCCTGTCTCTCTCTCTCTCCTTCTCTCTCTCTCTATCTCGTTACTCGATGGTGGTGAGCCGAGGAGAACGGTGACCACTACAGCTGCTGATTCAGCTCCGTTGGCCATTTTGGTCCAGTTGGTAGTCATTGGCGCGTTCCAGTGCTGCTTGGAATGCTGGGTTTGACACAAAAAAGGCTCCATGCACGAAGGACGAGGAATCGTCTTTGCTTCACACCAACATGCCATGATTTCCCCTCCGGAGGGGCTGCTATTGTTGATTAAAGAGAAGTCCCTCTCTTCTCTAAAGATCCCTCTCTCAGAGGAGATTATGCTTTCTTGCTGTGTACCCTCATCTTTATCAGCATGAATCTATAAGTTCAAAAGGACCAACGCGCATTTCAATGCCGAAATTCAAGTTTTCAACTACATCATTGTTCAGATCCATCAACAAAGATGTTGGTGTGTCATCAAAATTACAGACTGTAAATTCTAGTCTATAAACTCTCACAAAATAATCTATAAAGATTAAGGATAATATTGAGGGTATTATTTAAGGATATTATTGGTGTGATGATTCACAGGCAAAGCTATGAGGAGCAAATAGTCATTACAGGTCATTAACCCGGAGTTCATCATATTGATTTTAAATGCAGAGGTGAGGCATGTCGCATGCTGCACATACAAACATTGGTGCTCGCACTCTCACTAGCAGCTGGTGTGAAAGCACCTATACGGAGCCATTATGCACACCGCCAGCGTAACGTGATCTAGCATGAATGCATTGATCCTCCACTCTCATTCACGCTGATGAAGACCAGAGCCCAGTGATAGCGTTTCACAGCTGGGGGGAGCCCCGTTACGAAACGATGCACGGTCGAGCGAGCAGTAAGACGGAAATGTGGCCAATGATATTCTGACCACTGGCGGAAACCCTCCAGAAATGTTACTGTATACCATACGCACCGATTCTCTGGGAAATGATTACAGGGTCGGCTGCATTGTGGAGTGTGTTAAGCAGAACAAACAGAGACATCAGCATCGTTTGATAAGTCTGCCCTGCAGATCAGGGAACACACTCCAGATTCCAGGAGTGCAAGACCGTGAGATTGGAAATGGTACAGATGCCTGGAAACAATATCTGGGGGCAAGGATAGAAATAAATCCGGATGATGTTTGCCTTTTATCAACAATGACTTTTTACTAATGCTACAGGGAGACGGGGCCCATCCATATGCCTGCACCGTGAGGGGAAATATGCACTGAACCATTTTCTAATCTCACCACAGGATGTTATGTTGCCCTTTGAAGGAGGTTCATTTTTACAGTTATGAAAATAAGGCTAAGAAAATGTAAGTAGCCGAGCTAGACATCGTTGTGTCAACGTGCCCTTGGATGAAGAATATCTGTCTAGCAGACAGACCCCTGGGTGAACCTGGCATTTCATATAATTCGTCTGGTCCTTGATCGAATTCAAGCGATGTCTTGCTCAAGGGTGCCTCAGAGAATTAGACCTCCCCCTTGTTACATGCCTCTTTTCTCAGTGGATCCCAGACACTAAGCTCACTCTCGCAGTTGGTGTTAATTTTGCAGAAACGACTCAGCGTTGTTGAGAGAAATGCATGTATCCTTTCAATAAGTTTCCATTGAGCTGGAGAAGTAGACGTCAGGTTGAAATGATGAATAGATTTTTGAATCGGTTGTCCATCGAGTGAAGTGTCACGGTGAAATAACCTCTACGCGAGCCTGAGAGGGGCTTTCTGTGAGCCATTGGCATGGGACAAAGACAACACAAGGCCGAAGGCAGTTTGTACATAAATGCATTGGATTGAACTTGCAGCCATATCACATTTGTTTGCACCTGCATTGTGTGTTGATGTCTTCAGCCAACGCACACTTAACTTACAGTACAAGTGAGTTCTGGTTTTGATAATATCGTGCGTAGGTCTACTTGCGTTGAATAGCTGAAGTTTATCCCGACCATTTTTCACACGTTAACAAATGTGCTTTTGTGTCCAAAGTCAGCAGTTGCCTTGTCAGCAGCTATGCGCTGTGAATGGTGGACTTCGGGTCAGTGTGAATCAGAGGACGATGGTAGCAATAATACATAACACACGTCTCACCAGACACCCTCCCACCAAAGTTCTAACACGCCAATTAGATTAAAGCTGTATTTTACCAGTGGAAAGGCCATGAGGAGGAAATCAATACATGGTCAGCGAGCAGGAGCCCTGAAACAACATGCATTGTCTGTTGAAGACATATGTCATTGGAGCTCAGAGAGATATTCACTGGCCGTTGTCCTCCAAAAAGAAATCCTCCTGATTTAGTCAGACAGGCCAGGGAATGTTTTCAGGTAATTGGGCTCGATTTGCCTCAATAAAGTATTGAGCTACGAACACATCATGACAGCAATAACGTGCACAGGAACAAACATGAAGAAACGTGTCTTGAAATCCTTTAAGCACTGGACAGCTCCTTTGTAACACGCACTGCCATTCTCCCAACAACTGGCAAAGGTCACACCGAAAAGTATGTACAGTATGCAGGTACAGTGGGCATACAGACTAATGCTATCAAGGAGCAGCAGCCTCTGCATCAAACATTTCACAATTCAATATGAGCTCAGACTTTCAAATTATTTTGAGAATGTTGTGGCCCGGCAACTCTGAACTTTGACAGCAGGAGTTTCGTCTTGATTGTCATCTGAACTCTGCTAGCATTATGAGAGCACCTGAGTGTGTTAGTGAGTGGGTATTCAAATTCTGTGTATTTGTTTGGTTGTTACTTATTTGTTCATCCGTCCCTTCGTTTGTGCCTTCTTTCCTTCCCTCCTTCCCACCTTCCTTCCTTCCATCCTTCATTTATGTATTACCAAATAATTCATGGGCAAGATTGCCCTCCCTCCTGTTTCACTCTTCAATGTAGCATTGCCCCTCCACGGCACACAAACTCAGGAGTGGGAGTTGACGGTTCCACTCTGCTACCAGGGGCCTGGATTGCAGGCTTGTGTGTGTATTCAATTTGTGTCGGTCATATAACATATACGAGGGGTATCAGCTCGCTGACATGTGACCCAGTTACTGGAATAAATCCAAGTAAGTATGATGACACTATTTTCTGGTCAACATGATATATAGTATAGCTTTAGTGTTGTTTATTATTTGATTTTATTTAGTTTTAAGAGTTGTTTGAAACAAGTCAAACAAATCCAAAAACAAACTGGTCTAGTGGGTTTTGAAATGAGCTGAATGAGTCAATAAATAACGTTGAATTGAAGAGCTCCTTTTATAAACACTTGCAGAGTTACACAGCTTCAAACTTAATTATATCCCTACTTGCATTTTAAAGTGTGTTTATTATATAGAGCAAGTTACATCTTGCTCTACTGTTGGTGCTGCTGCTTTTCAGCTGGTTTCATAATTGCAGGCTCCTGGTAACATTATTTCTTCAATTTCTGGCTGATGCTAATCCGCACTTTTAATAAACACACATGGTGAATACATGAAACGAGGCACTTGGAATCAGCAGAGGGTTCCGATCTTAACGAAAAAGTATGATCCAGCGAAAGATTAATTTGTGCCTATACTGTTACTCTGTGGGAAAACTGTGTAAATATGTGACGGGGGGAAAAACTGTTAATGCTCTACAGGACTGATAACTTTGACCCCATATAATTAGTCAACCATGTGTTATAGGCTTTGTAACGTGCGACACGCAATCAGGCACAAGGTCAGTGACGAGTTTAGGTCAAATCACGGCGTGGGAATAAACGCGCTTTTACACACAGAAGCAAATCAGAGGGGGAAGCGGCGGTAACACTGCTTTATGAGTCTGCACCGGAGCGACTACACACCGCAGCACATCTGTATCCTCAGTCGTCAGCTGCAGTTTAAGGGATCTCTCGCCGACACTCATAAATTACCCAGATGAGCGCCGCGGTGGTGGAAGTAAAAGAGGGCGTCTCCGGGAGCCTTTTGGAATTTGTCACACCCTGCGAAGCGGGTAGCGGCTGTCGTTTAAGACCAACAAAAGTCACACGAGGGAAAAGTGCGGCAGAGAAATTACAACGAGATTAAGTGCGTGCGATGAAAAAGAGGGGTTAACGTCGGGCAAACGAGCGTGTTGCATGTTTGCGGAGGATTTAATCAGGCTTAGGTGTGAGCGAAAACATTGGCAACCACGTCACGGCACGTCTTTTGTGTTGTCTTCTCCAAAACATGTCTGACGGATTGCGCAGTAGCCATTTTGTCTACGTAATGCATTATGAATAAGGACTGCGGAGGATAAGAACAGGAAATGAGTGACCCAGTGGGCCAACAGATGTAGATAAGATGAGGATGTTATGGAGCGAGTGACTGACAGATAGATGTTTGCTTTAAATGTTTATCGGAATGCGTGGACATGCTCTGAACGCTTGAAGGAGCCGGAGCAATTTCTTCACCTAGCGTTCCACGGGAAGCAATCTAATGTTTCTGCCCAATATTTCCACCCAAAACTCATTACATCTTAGGCCTGATAACCTCGAGAGTGAAAAATCTCAGTTTTACAACGGAGAGTCTTTCATCACTGACGTGGGGGGAATACTCGTCCTTCCTCTTTTCAGGGCCGAGACCTAATTTGTTAGGTTTTGCCAGAAGTGCAAAAAGAAGAAAAGAGCTTCAACATGTTTGCTTTCAGATTGCCAGTCGGGGTATCACAAAGAAACAGGGTGTGTATTTAATGCGCCTGTGTGCTACAACAATGGACAGGAGGACAACATCTCTCACCTGCCAAGCCTCTGGGCCAGAGCCAACATCAGCCATCTTTTCTGCTGACCCTTCCGTCACCACCGCAGTTTGAGGCGGGATGGGAGTCCGAAGCAGTTTTCTGGACTGCGCTGAAACAATGGGTGATATATCGTCCGGAAGACGGGGAGGCCAGAGTGGTTTGTGACGATCTAAACGATCCCCGAAATGTAGGATATAAATCCAGGGCACAACCGTAACGTTAAATTCGGCTCTCTGTCAAAGTCCTGGGAGCCGTCAGAGAGCCGAGTGTGCAGTGCGTGTGCAGGGATTTCTGCATTATTTCGCAGGCATGCTGTCATTCTTGAATCATATCTGGAATTACATTTCATCCTTTTTTTCCCCTTTCCAATATTACATGTCTCGATTCCACCATATCAACTCTAAATCAAGCAATGTGCATTGTAGTGCTGCAAAGGGCGATGACGAATGATTTGTATCGTACAATGTTTAGATGTTTAGAACAGGTTCAGGTCCACGGGTATAGGTCCGCACATATTTGTGTAACACAGCACCGATATTTTGGCCAACCGGGACGACCACAGAGCCACATGGGGGAGCCAATTAAGAGTTTATCTGATATGATATTACGCCAAAAATTGAAGCCGTGGTCCTGGTTAAGTAAAGGTTCATTTGGGGCCCACCACAGCACTGTCCAGCTGCTAGAACAAGTTGATTATCCCTTGGGGAAAAATAAAGGTCTTATCTTAACTCTAATTATATCGTTAGATGCTCTGCCCTCCTTCATCTGGCGGGGCGGTTTGGCCCAAACAGATGGTGGCACCACTCCACCATGTGCACCGGCCAAACCCCACATGTGCAAGTGCAGCAGCAGAAGCAGCAGCAGCAGCAGCAGCCATGAGCCTCTCACACTGTGTCCAGTGTGCACAGTTTAACATAAAACTGAGGCCTCAGATCTCCTCTGAGGATCGAGTTCTGTGAAATCTCATATGCAGTAAATCATCATCGGACAAAGACTGTACACATGAAGTAAAAACAAAAAATGCTGGTCAGCCATAACACGTGACGCTGGAAATAGACCGTAAAAGAGAGATTACACCCATAAAATACCTACAGTAATGAAACTTGGGCTGAGTGCATTGGAATGTCCTGATCTGATTGTGTTGAGCTCATTGCTCTAAGTTGTTGTTTGGAAATTCATGATGGTGAAGAAAGAGCTTTGCAAGAATCTGTATGTAATGTCTTTCTTTTTTTTTTTTTTTTTAGCAAAAGAGTGTTGGTCAATCATGGAGATCATCTACATAACACCGGAATTTCATGTGCATTGTAACTAGGGATGTCCGATATTGGCTTTTTTGCCGATATCCGACATGCCGATATTGTCCAACTCTCAATTTACCGATATCTTCCGATACCCTTATATCAGACGTAACTTGATGAGATCATCATCTGTGCGCCGGCAAACACTTCAGGAGTGCATAGGCACTATTTTGGTGTAACGCAAACATTATTCTATCGGTTTTAAAGCAAAAAAAATCTGATACCAATATCAAATTTTTATGCTAATATCGGCCGATCATATCGGTGGGCCGATATTATCGGACATCTCTAATTGTAAGCATCGTTAGCCACTTAATGTTAAGTGGTGGTAGTTTTATCTTTGCGGGTCTCAGGGACAACAAAAATTGGTCTTATCGCCCCGAGTCCCACATGTGCCACCGATCGAGCCTCTTCCCAACCCACCTCAGGATTGGTTAACTTCTCATTACGTGCAATTTTGTTGTGACGCGAGACAAACTGAGGTTAAAGGAGTCGCCGTTACAAATTCAGCGATCCTCTGACTAAATCCCTCCGCGAGTTCGGGTGCATATTTCTTGTTCATTATTCGGACCATCTGGAAATGCGGCGGCCATATTTTAGAAGAAATGGCACTAAAATATCCATGAGATGGATGGTCATGGTCGAACCTGGCCTTTCAAGACCAGCTACGATAGAACATCAATAATGTATCAGCAGCCATCAGCGTTGCATATTATATAGAGGTTCAGAGACAGGCTACGCCGTTGAGGTAATTATCATATGTAACCCTCCCCTGCTCTTTGACTGGACCTTGAATGGAAATATCATTTTCTTGAGGGCGGGCGCAACGCTGCCGGGAAGATTTGGGGAGCGGAAGTGACTCCTCCATCGCTAAGCTGCAATCGTTAAAAGGATTCACGTCACTGACTCCGTTTCTGAGAAAAAAAAGGGCGCACTCACTCTCCGTATTTGCTAATTAACTGTGCAGCCGGTAGGATATGAAGCCATTAACTTGTAAATTGCATAGTAGGCAACTCGTGCTGGGTTATGGATTTAGTTGAAAGATCGAGAATTGAATTCCCATCTCCATAGTCAACAAAGTGAAAAAACAAAGTAAGTTTTCCTCTGGTCGAACAAAGTAAAAATGAAATATGGCAATTAAGTTTTTTCCTTTTTGATGGTGGTGACACAGCTTCTTTGAAAAGGAGAAGCCACTCACACATTTTGGTAGGAACTGGGCAACTGACTGTGGACATGTGCACGTCGGGCTACGCCCACGCCCTTTTATGGACTTCCGCAGGAGATTTCGTGTCATGCGTCAATTATCGCACACACCTGTTTAGGATTTCCAAATGATGAGATCACTGCCACCTGCCGACCAGTGGACACATGCCGAATCAGGACATGAAACCCTCTTCTTCTCCGGCGACAGACGTTATAAGGATAAAGCTTTTCAACCTCGAATTATTCGGTTTCAATTAAGAATTACGTTGCACATCCCTGCCAAATGGAGATCATCAATCTATAGAATTGTTCTTTTTTTTTGTGCGGCGAGTGTGAGACTGTGTTAGCTGGACTTACAGAACTGCTGATCTCACACAATATTTGACGAATGTCCCTGATCAAACCCCGTCATTAATCCTAATATGTACTTCATGAACCACAGCCACTGACGGCAATTATCCCTAAATGATTCTGTGGATTAAATTAAACACATTTACATGCATTTTAATGATAGCAGAATTGGCCTTGGTGTTGATTTTATTCCATGTTTAACTATTGAGAAAAATATGTCTACAAAAGAGCAGCCTGCACTTGGCACCGAGTCGAAAATAAAGTTGTGATATTGTGGTTATAAAGGACGCGAGGAATGTCCTCATTGGAGAAGATGACACGATGAGCCCCAGATCTCACAACGCTTTCAATTGCGACGTGAAAGGGGAAAAGGAACGGAAAAAATTTCATCCGATCTTGTATCCAACTCGCTGCTGCCTCCAGTGTTCTCAGGATTAGGGTGAAGACATTTGTTTTTTGTCACGAGCAGTTAACATTCTCATCTCCAGCATTTCAGTAAACAAGCGCTCCGCTTTTCGAACACGTGAGCATCAAGTTTAAATATTTAATTCTTTTTCTCACTTGGCTGTAAAAAGTCTCCTTTTTATGGAGCCACAAATACATGTTAGATGTTCAGTGCTTGTAATTTGGGCTGTATGTGGGTGTTTTCTTGTAAAACCCGGCACACTTAAACGCAGCACCCGGAGGAGGAAAATTAAGTGTTGCCACTAACACCTTAAACGCAGCCTGTTTTATGAAGGCGCGGCGGCCTACAGTTACAGATGACTCCCATTAAAGCGGGGCTCCAATAAAACAAGGGCCGCGTTTGAACGTTTATGACGACGTGCGGCGTGGAAAAGATACGACGCGCCTGCCATGTGATGCCCTTTGAGATGCCCTTAACTAAAGCCCTGTTTGGAAAATAGTTTAATGGATGAATGCTTATCCATAATCCGGCGAGGTGAGTGATGCGGTTTCATTGCTGATTGCCTCCGCTGATCAGAGCGATTGGTTTAGCGCTGGGTAAATACAGAGGGCAGCCGAAGGGAAGGATAAATATACACAGACTGCTGCACCATGTCAACGCAAACAACTGCCGCGGTTTGGAGGATGGGAATGATAAAGTCGTTGGAGAGAGGAAGGGGATTCAATGACAGCTCGAAACTACAGTACGTTCTATCTTCACGTGACTTTAATTGTGGCTAATTTGAATTTCAGCCCGCTTTCAAATTTGACCTTTGGCAGATTTGTGATTTCCTCGTTGGTAATCATGAAATGCCGCCACATCTGCCTCTGACTGGATGCTTCTGCCTTGAAGAATTCCTCTGTTCTTCAAACCCAAAATTGATCCCATCGCTCTAAATCAGGGATCGGCAACCCAAAATGTTGAAAGAGCCAACGAGATGAGACAAGAGGAGTAAAAAACAAATCAGTCTGGAGCCTCAAGAAAATTAAAAGCCTCACAGAAGCCTTGTTAATTAATTCAAAATTTATTCTATACATTTTTACAGCATTGGTAAAGGTCAAGAATAGTTGTGTCATGTTTATCCTCTCAGAAAAAAACATGTGAAAACCAAAAAAAATATACATTTTTTCTCACATCCTTTTCCACTTTCATACATTTTGAAAGTGCTCCAGGGATCCACCAGGGCGGCGCTAAAGAGCCCCAAGCAGCCCCAGAGCCATGGGTTGCCGACCCCTGCTCTAAATTGACCTGCCTGCTTTTTTGTCTGCAGCCATATTAGATGTGTTACACTGGCAAGGTGCTTCATCAGAACGAATCAGAGTCAAATTGACATTTTGGACATCACCGCCTTCCCCAGGTCTGGTCTAAAAAGGCCTCTGCCGTCTCAGTGTTTCAGGGCTACTGGCAGGGGGCAACCCTACTCCTACAAGGAGAGCAGCCAGGCAGTCTAGGCAGTGATACATAAAGCATCAGATTGCACATGAGCACCAATCCAAACAACTTGTCATAGAGAGATATTTACTCCTCCGTTCAGACATTATTCACACACAACTATGCCCTTGGTGGGAAAAGGGAGCCGTCTTGGGTTGAAAGAGGAGTCGTCTGTCTCACCTCATCTGTCCTAGAGAGAGGGAGGGAGAGGGAGGGAGACGGGCGAATGTGGTGAGCGTGAAAATAGAAACAGAGGTGGACTGAGGAGAGAACAGGTGAGGATGGAGGGAGGCCGGTAGATGGAGGGAGTAAAGGTCACCGTCTGCAGCGCGTACCCTGGGAGACACGCTGCGAACTGATACTGAGCCGATTGGTGTAACCCGCAGTCCGTCTGTTGACTATTGACGGCTTGTATGCGGCGGTACGGTTTGTTCTCGCCGTCCTGTTTGGAGGAAAAAAAGGAAACCCGCTATCACCAGCTAATCAACACACATCAGCGACAACAACAGAAGAGTAACGGCTGTAGGAGCAATAATGCTAATTACTATGGTTTTAATTTTACAGGCATTTAAGTCGCAAATGACTATTTCACCAAAGGCGTAAAAAGTTCATTTCCAGAGTGACTCACTCCAAGCAACAGCAAGATTAGGTTCATATCAAGCAAATGATTTTTTTGACCGCAGGGGTCTAACGTGGGACATGTGTCTTTTGCCCTTTCTCCACATTCATTTATGATCGTGTAGCTGTTGGTTTGAGACGCAGGATGTGAATAGTGCAGAGTTAATAGTATCCGTGGATACAGGATATGGAAAAATTAACAAAAACAGACACCAACAGGGCAGACACGACACAATATACAAGACAATGATAGGAAACATGTAAAAGGTCTCTGAGATACTGAAGTAACCAGCCTGAAAACAGCCCACCGCAAAGTTAAAGACCGTTTTAACCCCTCATCGACCGCTGAACACTGGCAGGATGTCTTCCAGGACTTGGCTGATGGCTTTGGGTGGTTGAGTGAAAATGGAATTTGTGTGGCTCCTCTCTGCCTGTGCGTCTGTGTGTGTGTGCGTGCGTGTGTGTGTGAGTGCTCGTGTGTGTATGCGACAGTCTCGTGGTGCTAAGATGGATGTTTTCTCCCCGTCGACTGTCCGTCCCGCTTTGGTAAATCATCTCTGTCACTCAGCAGCCACAGTCCATGCAGGGGCTCATTAGTCTAACCACACAAGAGGTCCCTCTCACAATCAGCCCAGCAGCAAGGTGTGGCTCACAACCCCTCCCGGCCACCTTATTGCAGATTCTGTCCTCACACAGATAAAAACGTCCACACAGATAATTTGCATAAAGCAGAATGAGCAGGCTGACATTGCTGCATCTTACACAAACTGTATCGCACACAGCAAACTGGGCTGCAGGCAAGAGAGGGAAACCCGCGTATCAGCACGGATACGCTGTCAAGGAGGTTTAACCACAAACCCAATGTTACTCTTAGCGTCCAACTTGAAAAGCTCTGGATGGTGAAGTCAGATACAGGACGGCCTCAACTAATGCACATGTAATGGGAGCCATTAAAGAAGCCGTAAACACAAGTTGGCACGCGGAGGGAAATGCATCGTGTCCAACGGCCACATTGGATGGAGAAGTTAGAGGAATTGGCAGCAGCTCCGGCTTGTTCCTCTTTCGCCTCCGAGGAAATGTTACCCTGATTGAAGACAAACATCTTGTCGAAGGCTTGATTACAGAATTGCACCTGCACAAGCACAACCGGGCCCGGTGGCGGCTGCACGCTAGTCCGTTAGTTTCAGACTCAAATGAGCATGAGCTGATGAGTTCTGACAATTGACCAGATAGTGTGTGCGTGCGTGCATGTGTGTGTGTGAGCGTGCGTGTGTGTGTGCACATAGCTGCTACTGAGTGGTGAGGTCGTTCTCTGATGTTTGCCGAGCCACAGGGGAGCCCGAGCATATTCCATCTTCTTTCATAGGTCCGGGAACAAGACACACCCTGAGACGATCTGACGTCCTGTGCTGAGGTCTACAGCTGCAGTTTGGCTGCTGAGGAGATTCTAGTCATACATGTGAAGCACAGGCAAAATAAAACATCTGCTGCATTGTGGGAACACAGAAGAGAGTGCGGCTGATGTATGTATGTATGTGTCTGCTTTGTATTACAATTTTCCAGGCTATTGTAGATGAAAATCATCCAAAGCACTGCTGGAGACATGATGTCATGTAATATGATATGATATGATATGATATGATATGATATGATGGGCAGCCCAGGGTTGATCCCTTGCATTGTTTACACAACAATGTCTGTTTTCTGTGACTAATTGGGATCAACCAACTATGGAAATATTAGCACTCTTTATCAAGAAGTAAATACAATAATGTTGAAATTTGTGTCAGTTTAGTTCATCAATAGTAACATTAAATAACTCCTGCAGTTCGAAAAAGCAACAGACGTGTAATATTTCGACCTCAATTATTAAACAAGTAATTATGAATGACAAAAAAACAGCAGCTGGCTTGTGAAGGCAGAGCAGGTAATGATGTAAAAATATTTTAATGATTCATTTGGCATTTATTTTTCCACTTTTCAACTACGCAGTAGCTTCCTTCGTCCCCTGCTCCCTACCACACCTCATTCTCTGTCCTGGTTCTCTGCATAGTTGCTGTGGCCTGCATTAGAATAGAATAGTGGTGGTGATGATGATGATGAAGGGGAGAAGAAGTAGGGGGAGGACATGAAGTCGGAAGAGTAAAGAGAATTAAGGGGCGAAAAACAAACAAATGAACAAAAAAGCAGTTTTCAAGACCCCGATAAGAAGTGCAGCAGCAAAACGCGTTCAACCCGGATGAGGCCATTAGAAACCTGCATATCAAATAAAAAATGGCGAATTATATATGAGTGCAAAAACACAAATGAGAGCCCCCTTCATGCTCACTGGAAATTACTTTACAAGGTCAATACAAATAAATATGGAATAATGTTTTTGATGACTGAGGCCATTAGTCAAAACAGTGATTAATGTTGCAAGACATTTTCATCTTTACCGGGTCAGCTGCCCTCTGAGGAGAGGACAGGAAAAAAGAAACAAGTTAAACTATTTTGAAAAAAAAACAAAAAAAACAACAAAACCTAGTGATAAGCTGCATTGCTGTTGTACTTTTTTCACACCCAACAACACTGCTGGTGAATTAGCGCTTAGACAGGTGGCTGGCTGAACATCCCCGAGACAAAGCAAAAGAAAAACACACTTTCCCTCTGTTGAAGCATCTGGCTTGGACTGTCCTTCCTTCCCTGCCGCACACTTTCCCTCCTTCTATTCCAGCTATCGGTTGGTGCGCCCGCTCACTAGCTGTCACTCGCTGACTGGAGTCACACTGGCACCATTGGCCCCGGGCCAAAACAAGCCTTGACGAGTGAAGGCTTCGTCTCCTCCCTCTGCCTCGTCCCGCGCGGACACAGTGTGGTCAAATCTTCGTCTATCAGTGCGTATGATGAAACTGCGCCAGCTGGGGAAATAGCTGAAGGTTGTGTCGCGTTGGTGTCTTTGACCCGCACCAGTCAGATGGCCCTCCACAGTTGCAGAGTTGTAGCGTTGCATACTTTTTTGTTTTGTAATTTTGAGGATTTTCCAATACTTGCTTATTCAGCCCTATTCCTGAGCAAATATTATCCATTTACATCAGGCTGTGACTCAAGCCATGGTCTTTTTATTTTCCAGTTACTATTTCTCAGTTGCTGCATGATGACTAAATCAACTAATAAGCAGAAAGAAGAGGAAGGAGAAGACACACACTTTCTAAGTCCCTGGAGGCGGAAATTCACAATTTATTCTGTGGATTATGATATTTTCTTCATCAAATACATACTGTACAAAGTGATGATACATGCACACGCAATACACACGCAGGTTATCACAAACATGCTTGCACCGGAGGTTGCTCAAGAGCAACTTGGCGGTGGTCAGGAGGTGAACCAGAACACCCACAGCAGGAAGGTCCCATGAAATGTTGTACTACTCTTTATCAAGATAAACCTACACCTTTCTGTTTCGTCATATTTGTGCAAAAAATTTGCTGATATCCGTTCATTCGGAGCTCCTGGGTTCAAAGCTCTGTGCAAATGGAAATGTTGGAATACAGTAGTACCTTGACCTTGACGCTTGTTGAGATACAAGCTCTCAATTCATATTTTGTTTGAGATACAAGCAGATATCGGAGTTCCACGTTGTGCCTCAGGACACCACTGCTAAGTGGCGCATAGGTAAGCACTATCTATGACAATTTGAAACTACTGGAAACAAGAACTTCAGCATTGGAAGAAAAATCCAAGGCTCTTCATGGGTGGTTTTATAACTTATAGAAGAGTGGGAACATCCACTCGGTGGACAGGCAAGATAAGAGTCTCGTGCGGATGTTAAGCCATTGAGAATAGGTCACGCGTATTCCACACAGGGGATTTCTATGTTCCACAACAAGTGCTTAAGTGTGATGAAACTGAAATATTCAGAAAAAACATGGATGAAAAAAAAAATGGATAAAAAGGATTCTAGATATTTAAAAGGCCGGGGGTATAGCTCAGCAGTAGAGCATTTGACTGCAGATCAGGAGGTCTCTGGTTCAAATCCGGATGCCCCCTTTCTTCGATTTCTTCCTGGGGGGACAGTTGCGCAGTCAGACAGGGACCTTTTTCTGGGGGACCACAGTGTGTCTGGTTCAAGTCCTGGTGCCGACGACAGGTTGCTGGAGGGACTACATTTCACCTCCACAGCATTGAGGTGCCCTTGAGTAAGGCACCTAACCCCCAACTAGCTCAGGGGTGCAATCTCCATGCGCACCCCCCTCAGTCTGACGTTCCTCCTCTATTACAACACAGTACTGGTTGTACCATGTGTGCTGTACTTCCATGTATGCATCTGAAAAGAACACAGCTTAAATTGTGAATATCCAATCGGAGATGAAAAGTGTATCTTCTTCCTCTTCTTCTAAATTTAGAAAAATTGTATGAGATACAAGCAGATAGACTTACAACCTCGGTCACGAACGAATTAAACTCATATCTCAAGGTACCACTGAAATTACACGTGTCCTGACGTAAAACCGTAATAGTGCTAATTCAACTGAACGCATCCGTGCAGTTTTGCTGTGTTACGGAAAAGGCAACTCACTACAGCAAGAGGGAAAACATCTGGTGTAACTCTGGGCAACAGCTCAGCCTCTGTAATTTATTTCTTGGCCTTGTAGCATCACTGGTGGTATCTCAGCAGGATTTCCATGCATTTCAGCAAACCGCATAATCGACACAAATATGGAACAAATACCAACTGGCCGCTGCTCTAAGGCAATACCAAACACATGGCGGTTGGTGTCTACAGATTTGGAGAACGCCAGGTTGTGGATTTCATGTGAACACTTAATGAGGGAGAGAAATATGAGAATTTTTCAAAGATTATCTAATTGTGATATTCCTCAGAGCAAAATCTAGGATCTTCTGTCGACAGCCTGGGACGCAGAGAAACGACACCGCCGCTCCGTGCTTCTTCCCTCCCCGTGCCACCTGTGAGACTCGCTATTAGCAATAGACATGAAAAAGCAAATGATCTGAAAGCCGGTCGGTATTTCTGGCTGGGTGAGAGGCGCTCAGCGAGCTTATTGCCTCTAGAAGTTGTAATAATCATCAATAAGATGTGAAAATTATGCAGAATGTTCCGTCAGTGATTTTCCTATTTCCCGGCCGTAATTAAACACATTAGGTCACAGTGGTGTCAAAAGCTGTCACATTGACGGTGGTGTGCTTTTAGCGCCGGGTGAATCATGAG
>OMPJ01008914.1:0-11859 GCA_900312935.1 Carapus acus | reverse complement strand
TATCTGCAACAATGACCGACGACAAGGGCATTATCGCGCTTATTACACGGCTTAAAACATTAATGAATAATACTGTTGTCAGAAATAGTTCATAACAAGACTACTAGGCTACATTTTCCTGCAAAAGTGTAGGCTACGATACTTTCGTCTCCGCGAGAAAATAGTGCCGTAACGGCTACCGGTACTCTGCTTTTACATTCGCGCTTCTGTCACTTCTTCCGACGTGTGTTTGTCGCCGCAGCTTGAAGTACACGTATCATACTTACCCACGCATCGAAAGTTTCATGCTTCCCAAATATGCTGAAAATAATTTAAGATTGCTCATGTTTGTTCCGTGACGAAGCGTGACGCGGGCAGTAGTACGTAAACAATCCGGAGTGGAACTAAACGCTTTGGCGCGGATTGATATGAATGCAGGAAGTTCAACTCTGAGTCACTGATTTCGCAGCGGTCCGTTATTGATAGTCGAGCGGTCATTATACGAAAGTAATGACCGCTCACGTGACCAATATCGGCCAATCAGAACCAAGCATTCACACAAGCCGTGTAATAAGTAATTATAACGCCTGATAGAGGAAAAAAGACCAGGGTGTGCCACATCAAAATTTCAAAGCCCTGTCTCCTTCGGCCCAAGCTTAATTTGTCTGAGTCCTCTGTCTCTCGGGTGGCATGTGTCCTCCCTGTTTCGACGGGACCATCTTCCCATGGAAGATGGACTGCGTGACCAGTCGGGGGCATTACCAACTGGGCGATTGGAAAACTCCAGAATACTGGCAGAGTTGGAGAAGTTTGTATCGCATTTGAATGAATCAGCTTGTCAGTAGTTGTGTTGTTTAATTAGGGAGCATGCACAGCTATTTGGGAATACGCTCTTCCAGACCACGGTTCTGCAACATGACGTGGACGACGGCGATCACCTCCCAATTAAGCAGCATGTGTATCCGGTGAATCCCTCCAAGAGAGCAGCCATGGCCAAGGAGGCCGCGGACCTCCTCAATAATGGTTTTGCAATGCCGAGCTCCAGCTCATGGAGCTCACCCTCTCTCCTGGTCCCTAAAGCAGATTGAACCCTCCAGTTTTGTACTGATTATTGCTAAGTTAATGCCATTACAAAGTCTGACTCGTTCCCCGCTTCCCAGGATGGACAACTGTGTGCATTGAGTTGGGTCCGCCAAGTTCATGTCCAAACTCGACTTGCTGAGGGGATACTGGCAGGTGCCTCTCACACCCCGTGCCTTGGAAATTTCTGCTCTTGTCACCCCTGATCATTCCCTGCAATACACTGAAATGCCCTTTGGTTTAAAGAATGTGCCAACCACCTTCCAACGACTGGTTAACACTGTACTCTTTGGGGTTGAGAACTGCGAGGCCTACCTAGACGACATTGTCGTATATTCCTCCACTTGGGCTGAGCACCTGGGCACCTTGTGTATGGTTTTTGGTTGCTTGAGAGAGGCTTCCGTCACAGTGAATCTAGCCAAATGCGAGTTTAGCAAGGCTGTAGTCACGTACCTGGGGAAACAGGTGGGACAGGGACAGGTGTGTCCCGTGGCGGCTAAAGTCCAGGCTATCTTAGACTTTCCTAAGATATGCATCAGGTGCATTATAGCACCTTTGAGAAAGAGGCCCTCACACTTCTATGGGCACTACTACATTTTGAGGTTTGCGAAGGGTCAAGCTCTGTTCCCGTTCATGTTTTTTCTGACCACAACCCCTTTGTATTTTTGAACCGGATGCGGAATCACAACACCTGCCTCATGCGCTGGTCATTGTTGCTGCAAGATTATAATCTGGAGGTTCATTATATCAAAGGGGCCGATAACATTTTGGCCAATGTCTTGTCCCTCGTGGGCATTTCAATTTGCATGTGGGGGTTAACATTTCAGTCTGGGGAAATGTTTATTCTTAGGTGGGGGGGGTGTCATGACTCAGAGTCATCAGGCTGTGTTGCCCCCTGGGCACTGGGTGGTGTTTGCCCACCAGGGTGTCTTTGTGTGTTTTTCTTTTTCTGTTACAGGTGCAGACACATGACGGAAAAGCGCCACTATTTAAAGGGGAGGACAGAGGATCAGCTGCCTTTGCTGCCCTGACGCTTTGCCGTTCCCGTGCACGTCGTTTCCTACCTTCAATGACAGCCGCTTGTTTACTGCAACTGGAGATCTGTCAGATATTGTGTTTCGCCGCCATCAGACAGTCTAGATTCTGACTCGCTGTAGGGGACGGAGGCTTCTTTTTGTTAATCTTTTTTCTCCTGGTTATTGGTACGGAGGGAAAGGATTGTTGTTTATTTGACATTACGCTGGGTAGGTTAGCGCAATTGTTTTTTTAGTACCCTTTTTGTTTGTTGTTTTGGACCGCCCCTCCCTGACGCTCAACGACCCGTGTTCTGTCCTTATAGTTGAAAGGCATTAAATTGAGTTATTGAGTAAAGAGGTGTTATTCTTTACAGTATGTTGCGTCCGGGATCCCCTTGCCTGGGACGTAACATGTGGCTTGGTTATGATGATCATTTAGTTTTTTCTCATGGCCGGCTACACTTGTTCAGTGCGTACAGTAGCTATCTTGTTGATGTTGTTGATGATGAAAATGTTTAGTAATTTTAATTTTAAACCAAAGGACTTAAGCTCTGCATACTTGTGTGCAGACTTTTTTTTTTTTTTGAGGGACAACTGGGACGATTTTCCCAGGACTGAGTTGCTGCAGACGCATTCACGTGTCAGGACATCAGATGCCGTACCAGAGGCCGGTAGGAGCAACCAGACAGAAGGAATCCATCAGAAACATCCTTATTAATTAAGTTGCTACTTTTCCCCCGCCTGAGACTGGGGTCGTTTTTGTTCTTGACAAGAGATCCAAATAACTGACTGAAACCTGACACTGAAAGGATACTGACGATTTTCACTTATTATTCATTTTTGAAGTGGGGTTTGAAATATTTCATTCTGTCTTTACTATGTTTTTTGCATTTTGATTGCATAGAACAGTAAAGTAAATGTAACTGCAAAGAACACATTACGTGAAAACGATTGTTATCGAACCTTGTTGTCCTGTCGATAACAGGATCACACTTACACTCTCGCTCCTGCCAATCTCCTTTCCCAAAACCCTGTAAAATAAGTTGACTGTTAATCTGAAGTAACTGCGGTTACACGACTTTTCGATAAGGAGATTGCAATGCTGTTTCAGAATCTGCAACACAGTCCCTCCCTACATGTTGTCTACCTTTTTAGCTCAGCCTTTTGTCTCTCAGACATAGCCGCTGTTTCTAACGCATACATTATGGCAGGTCTCACTACCATGTTCTTAATCTTAGCGTTCAATCTAGCTGCTGTTTGCCTATCATAATGCAATCCTGACACTGTCAGACCCAGGCCAACCTGCTTGCACACTATTCTTCCCCTTCCCCAGTTGGACTCCTTCTCGGCATAAAGCCATACTGCTGCACACTTCTTGCAACCCTTTCCTCAACATAGCTTTAGTAACTAATAATAATTTTATGGTGTGGCCCACAAGCTTTATGCCTCTGTAAATACTACAACTCTGCACATTTGTTTTAAAGACCGGCACCAATGCAGTTTTCCTCCATCCTTCAGATATCTTCTCTCCCCCCTAAGATTGGGCTAAACCGTCTGCTTAGAAATTCACTGTCCTCTCCCAAACACATCTCCATACCTTCTCACTTATGTCGCCTGGGCCTTCACCCTTTCCCCCGACACAAATTTGCAATCTTTGACTTCTGTCAGGTTGTATCTTCTATACAAGACATAATATCCGCGTGTGCATATTCAACTCTCACAGGTCACCTCATGCTCTTCCCTCATCTCGAAGTATGTGTTAACCATTGCTATTTTCATCTCTAGGGTGAGTTTTCTATTTTCATCTTGCCAGGGTGAGTTGGTTGAAGTGGCTGAGGAGAGGACTGTCATGGATCTTCTTGCTCAGGCTGCTGCCCCAATCACCTGGGCCTGGATAAGCAGATGACAACTGCGGGTTTGTCTAGGGCAGTGTTTCCCAACCTTTTTTCTGCCACGGCACATTTGGACCTTGTAAAAAGTTCCACGGCACAATCCCGAGTTATCGCCGGGGGAAGGGGGGCGGCACGTGACTAGTTTCTACATGGAACACCTAACGACTTTTTCGGAACACCGGTTGAAAAAGCATCTGATTGGTTGAAAAAAACTGGTCCAGGGTCCTCTTCTCTGCCGCCGACACCACCAATTAGTGACTGTGCCAGCGAATTATTAGAGGTTTGGATAGACAGATGGTAGATTAATTCATAGAATAGGTCCAGCCTGGCCAGCCTGTGTCTCCCAAGCTGCGTCTTAAGCTCTTTGCCCAATTTATTGCAGCTCTTAAGTTCATATTGACATTTGTGCTTCTTTAATGTGCTTGTTAGCTTCGCTTGAGTTCAATACAGTATTTTCAGCAAACACATGCGTGTCTGACAGAATGGAAAAATACCTCAATGTCAAACAGGCTGTGCTTAAGATACTGTCAATGTTTGGGTCAGCATAGCATCTGCGAGTTTGTTTTCTACAGTGAAACACATGAAATCATATCTTAAATATGTTCTGACTGACACCGATGTGAAAGAATTGCTTCGATGGACAACAATGGAATCTGACGTGTGTTAATCAAATAATAAATTTCATAGTCTACCAGCTCATCAACCCAAGTGACCCATAAATACCATGTGGTAGTTTTTTGTCTTAATGTCAGATTTCCCCTTGAACTGCTCTGTGTTCAATGGCATGCCTCATATGAAACCATGCCAGCTAAGCCTAGCATCGGCTGATGTTTATAATAATGCCATCCAAATTCTTCATATCCATCATGTTTAGCACAATTGAGAGACACCTCAGATATTGACCACAAGTTTTATGGTTATGGTCAAGATTTAGAGATTTTAATCCAGAGCAACACAGGAAGAAAGGTGAGGGAAAGGTGATGCTAGCGGACAGCGGCAGACCAACATACTATGTGAAGGAGGATGAGTACAACACAAGTGAAGACGACTGGAGTGGGTGGAGACAGGTGGGGGATCAATGGAGACAGGAGAGGTTAAACAGCACAGGAAAACACACTAGCGTCAAGTGAACGCTAAAAAATCCAAAATTGCAGCACTATGAGCAGCCCTGAGTGAGATCCACTGAGCAGACAAGAGCAGATAATCTGGTGTATCGGGAGACAGTGATTTGAGCAACGGTTCAGTACACACAGTCATTTGAGCAAGGGTTTGTTATTGTCACAAGTAATGAGCCGTTTGACCAGGTCTTATCCGCCAGAGGGGAGTGTTTTGCGGTTAATTGATTTGCTATTTGAGAGCAGGGATGTATATTTGCACATGCAGACTTCACACATACTCAACACAACAACTTCTTCGTTTACATTTACAATTTTCTCACACAGGTACCTGCGCATGCCCAGATTCACTGTCTGGCTGGAGGCAGAATTTTCATTCCCTCCACTCAGATGCAGTTCTGTCAACTAGCCAGCAAATGTCCCTCTTCCTAACGCGTGAAATACCTCTAAGCAGTTTGTCCAGCTCAGGCAGTTTTCTCAAGATAGTTCACTGCTACTAGATTTCACCATCAATGACCTGTCAGGTATTACAATTTAACTGTGATTTCCCCTCCCACTGCTGCAGACTATAGTAGGCAATGAAAAAATAAGGATAAAGTAAATCACAAAATTGCATCATTCCAGCCACACCCTTAGTGAAACACCAATTAGCATAAGAAGGTTTTTAATGGCTTCAGACTAAATAAGAGATTTTTGACAAACAATGTTGTGATGTGTTACGAAGACTGCTATCAGACAGACATTTGAATGGATGTCTCGGTATGTGCCCCACTTTATCCCCTCACTCACAGTAGCCAACTAGCCTACCTTCTAGTGGGGTGGGATTGTACTTAATCGATCCACTGATCCACGACATCTAATGCTCAAACGGCTAAAAGAACAGAACAAAGAGGGAACTAAACAAAAAATTCAGAGAATGAGTGTACTCAAGAATACTAGACATGTCATTATCTACGTTTAATTTTGTGTGGATTTCCAGATTTATTTTGAAATTTGCTGTCTTTGTCCTCCAGTGTGATGTTTTCCTCATTAGATTGTGTTCCCACCCTAATCTGTTGCACATATGTCTTGTTTACTCATTTTTACACACCTTCTTAACCCAATTCTTTTTTGGTGTGAAGAATTTGTGTTAAGGTTATGGCCGGTCCAAGTTCTTGCTTATGTTCTGCTATTGCTTTTGTTTCCTTGTCTTCTTTGACCCATGTATCTACATTCGCTTTTTCGTTGCTCTCTGTGTTCCCCGTCATGTGCTCTTGGACTTTCTCCGTGTGCCTTGTCCATTTTGTTTAGCGTACCCATATTTTCATGTATGAAAGGGCAGCTCCTTGCTCAGCGGATCCCATGTGGGTCACGTCTTTCGTTGACCTGTGCCTTTGAGACATTGCTTAAGTGTCTCGCTATTTTGTGTTGTATTTGGGTTTTTTGTTTAGTATTGTTGTAACATTATTAAACCAAATTATTCAATACATTCCTGACTTGCATTTAGGTAATCGTCCCTCGCTGCTTACACTTGTTGAAGTTCCCCCATGTTCTGTGCAACTATTGGTCTCAGTGTCTGACAGTCTAAAGCAAACATTAATGGTACCCTGCAGAAAGTATTTTATTTATTGAGTTTCATACCAAGACTGTAACTTGACTTAAGTCTCCTCTAGAAGACATTCTGGAAGGATGTCTTTCGTCCTTTTTTACTTTGTGTTTGCTGAGTTTACAAGGGACATTAAAATGGGGTGGGAGTTTGCCTATATTAGGTGGCTACATCCCTTGGGCTATCCTTATCCAAACCCATTCCACCCTGATATGGATACTGTGAGGAAAATATGCACGTTTGGACAGCTTGCATGCGTGGCGCTTATGTTTTCAAGGTACAGTGTCACAAACTGCCAAACTTTGAGAGTAAACACGTGAAAAAATACCATGGTATGCTATGTCATGATTGGTAAATCTTAGAGGGTTATTCTCCTAAAATAGACCAGTTTGTGAGAAGACAAGAGTAATATTGAACCAGGAAAAAAATCTGTTACGGTGTTGAAAGGAAAAGTGCTACCACTTGTTTGTATGTGTAGGGGTAGTTGCTCAAGGTTTAAGGTTTTTATTGGCTTATTTGTACATGGATCAGCAGTCCAGACAGATAGGAAATCTTGTGCGGTGCTCTCTCAGTGGACTGCTAAGAACAACAGATAGGTTGGGGAAAATATAAAGCATAAAATCAATAAACATAAAACATTTTAGATAAGATTATAAGAGAAGAACACTACACATGGGGAGGACACTGCACAGGTGGGGTAATTGCACGTGAAAAGTATTGCACCTCTCTCAGGAAAATGATTATGACATATTAATATGATTATGATATTGAATCGCATTTTACACGTTCCAGTAAGAGGTAAAGCTAGGTTTTATCCATGACTAGTGGTTATTAATTTGCCATTAGTCTGACTGTGGCAAGGAAGAAGCTGTTAAAGTAGCAGGTCCTACTGTTGAGGATACTGTCCGCTCAGCTGTGTCTCAGTCTCTACAAGTGGAGTTTGTGACTGGGCAGAGGGTGAACTTGGTGGAGTGGGTCTCTGATTAAAACCATTGTGCTTTTTCAACAGTGCTGTACGCACATATGCAATTGGTGTCACAGTCATGGCATACACACAGTGTGAAGGGCCACAGTGTCAACACAAACAGCACCAATCGGTGATAGGACCAGTTTCTTCGGTGAACACCTTACAAAACGGTTGGCCATTGAGGGGAAGCAAAGGGGAACTGTATGGAGAGACATCCTGAGGAGAAAAAATGAGGATGATGCAAAATGAATGCAAATTCATAAAGATGGGTCAGTCCAATTTTTCAAGACATCGCAAAAATGTTGAAGAGTGCCACAAAAAGAAAAACAAAAAGAACAAAAAAGCAGAAGCGAAGGCAGCCCCTGACTGGCTTGAATGTGCTTAGAGTCAACAGGCTGGTGAAAGTAAGGAAAAACACAAAAAGAGAAAGAGTGAGGAGACAGGGAAACAGGGCAGGTTAATCACATATCTGGATAGAATTGACAAGGAAACAACTGCACGATGACACCCTGACAACCGAGACCTAACATCCATCCAACCTAACATCTATCTCATCCCCAAGAGTAGACTATAGACCTGAAGCAAAAGCACCCAGGATCTCCCAAACTTCCCGAAACCTTGTCTAGATCACAATCCATCCGCTTCACTGCCTCCATCATCCTCACTGTATCCATTCATTGAGGTGGTAAACCCACAAGCAGAAGTCAGACAGGGGCCAGCAATGTTCCATCCCTCTGTTCTCATGGCAAAGATTTACAAAAAGCTACAGCAAGCATCCCTCACCCAAAAGAATTTGAGCAGCAAGTTATGTTTAACTCAGCGACTAGCAGACAGCTATAGGCTGAATGAGTCACATCTACAAAGAGCAATAATGGAAAAAGATTGATTGGGCACAAGAAGGGGAGATTGGAATGTGTCATCAGCAACAACCATTTGCAAATGATGTCCCACTTTTGAGACCTCATCTGACAGCATTGATAGCCAACTGTTCAAATTGCTGCCATCAAGTCATGTTGATTAGACAGAGATAAATTGCACACAACAAACAGAAGACGGGTACTCCGAGTCATTTTATCATTAGAGGGTGGTTGTATTTGATAGAAACAGTAGCATACTACCTCCACAACCCCCAATCCAGTTGATGGACCATCTTATAATCAGATGCTAAATAAACGCATTCCTTTCTGACATTGGCAGAACTTTTGTGGAGAAGCATATGGTGGTTCAAATCATTGTTTCAACAACATTGATGGGCCGTTTGCCTCAAGCGATTTGGTTGAATGAGTGAGGGAGAAACAGAAACAGAGACAGGTATACAGATGCACAGCAGGAATCAATAATAGTGAATACATTACAATAGAATTTAGCATATGTGTAGCGTATGTAGATATGTCAAAATATAGACACGGCATGTGGATCAGGAGCAGGGCCCAAACACTTTTGTGGTCCGTCATCACAGAGGCTTGTCTGATGCCCAAGCTGCCATCTACAGTATGGGCTGATAAAGCACGGGACACAACTACAGGGAAGAAGCCATGTTTGTAACATGCATTACAGAGTGGTTAAGAGGAGGAGAAGGGAAGAGGAAAAGAGACAGGCTCAGTGCATGGCGACAAATCCCCCAGCAATGTAATTCTGTGGCAGCATAACCAGATTTCACTGTAAGCTTTTTTGAGAAGGAAAGTTCATAGCCTGCTTCTAGAAGTAGCGAGGGTGCTGGCCTCTCGAGCTGAAACTGAAAGGTGGTTTTATAGGACGAGCCATTACGCACCTTGTAGATGAGGAGAATACTTTTAAATTCTAGTCTCAATTTTATAGGCAGTCAGTGCAGAGAAGCTAACACAGAAAAAATGTGATCTTATTTCCTGTCAATACACATGCAGCAGCATTATGAACCAGCTGGAGAGGCTCTAGAGAGTTGTTGCTACAGCGAGATAATAGGAAATTACAGTAACGCAGTCTGGCTGTAACAAAAGGATGAATGTGTTTTTCAGCATCTTTTAAAGACAGTATGTGCCTAGTTGATTAGTTGATTTTTTACAGTGGTGCTGGAGGCCAAGGTAAAGCCATCCAGAGTAGCTATACCATTATAGTGCATTTCTAAGATGTTAAACTAGATTTTATTTGTACAGCGCCAAATCACAACAGAAGTTATCTGAAGGTGCTTTCCAAATTAAAGTTAAAGAGAGCCAACACATTTCCCCATTTGCAAGCATTAGGCAGTGCACTTGGGGACTTGGCAGTGTCAAGGAAAAACTCCATCTAGGTTGGAAAAAACCTTGGGCAGACCACCCTGCAGGTGGGCAGCCATCTGCCTTGACCTATTTGGTTGAGAGAGAGAGAGAGAGAGAGAGAGAATTATACAGATGCGCAACAGTTCTCAATAATACTGACTTGGTTACAATTAAATTTCACACACACACACACACACAAATATATATATACAGTATATATACATGTATATGTGGCACTACCGCTGGCAGGTGCCTCTGAGCTAGGGAAGGTTTTAGCCTTCAAGACGAGCTCCACCGGAAAACAGAGTGGTCTCCTGACCTTGAGACAGGGAGGCAGATCAGTGGCCAACTATTCCATTGAGTTCCGCGCCTTCGCCAGTAGCTCTACATGGAATTCTGCAGCGATAGTCGAGGTGTTCTTGCATGGTTCATCGGACTACATCTCAGACGAGTTGGTTACTCATCACATTCTCGCCTCTCTGGATGCTCTGGATGAGCTGACGGTGAGGATAGATTCACGTTTCCAGGCACGTAGACTGGCTCGGGGAAGAGGAAGAACTGGGGGTGAGGTTTTTCTCCAAGTTCCCAGGTGCGCTGACCCCATACGGGTAGGCAGATCCTCTATTACCCCAGAAGAGAAGGAGGGAAGAAAGAGGTCTGGATTGTGTCTGTATTGTGGGGACATTGGGCATTTTGCAGTTAAGTTTCCCTTAAAAGCACTGGTGCTCACCAGTGAGGCAGGAGGTCCTGGTGAGCACCAGTTCAGAAAATCCTCCTGCAGAGAGGCAGCCTCTGTTAAGAGGGGTATGAGACAATAGGGGGGTTTGTTACACGCTTGCCTTCGCGGTATGAAAAAACTGACAGTCAAGAATGGCTACTCCTTGCCGGCTTCTGCTTTGAGCTCCTGCAGGGAGTGACAGTCCTCACCAAGTTGGACCTTAGGAATGCCTATCACCTGGTGCGCTTTAGAGAGGGAAATGAGTGGAAGACCGTGTTTAACACTCCCAGCGGACTCTACGAATACCTGGTGATGCTGTTTGGACTCACTAATGTCCCGCAGTTTTCCGGGCATCGATAAATGATGTTTTGAGAGACATGTTGAAGACGTCTGTGTTTGTTTACTTTGTCAGATGACGAACAGGAGTCAAATGCGGAGAGTCTAGGAGATGTTGGTTCCGAGGCAAGGGTATTTAAGGGGCAAGGCAGAAGCTGAATCCAAAAACAGGCAAGGGTTAGTGTGATTAAAAAAAAACAGAACAGACGTGGCATGAACAAAAGCACAGGACGACACGGAGTGACTATCGGACACCAGACACATATTATAAACAAGCTTAGATGCCTGATCTCATAATCTGGAAATCAAAAACAGGTGTGTCAAATGTTTAAGGACCGCTTCAGCTCCGCTCCTGTTCTGGTCATGCCTGACCCCGACAGATAATTCATTGTGGAAGTGGATATGGGGTTACGGGGCTGTTCTCCCCCAAAGATCAGAGAGGGATCACAGAGTGCAGCCATTTGCCTTTTTTACCCCGCCGGTTATCGCCAGCTGAGAGGAATCGTGACATCGGAAACCTTGAATTGTTAGCAGTAAAGCTGGCCCTTGAAGAGTTGTGACACTGGCTGGAGCGCACCAAGGAGTACTTCATTGTCTGGACCGACCATGAGAATTTGGAGTACTTGAGCAATGAAATAATTGAGTAGATATAACTGAAAACATTTGAAGAATTTAACTAAAAACTTAAAACTTATCAAAAGGATGTATTGCAATAACCTGTTCAGTTTGCTTTATTTACTTAGTGCCATTAGAGTATTTTGCATGAGTATTTGAAGTTTAATGCTACTCATAACCTTACATCAATATACGACAAACAATTTCTCTGAAAACATTAACGTGTGTTCCTGCAAAGACAATTTCAGTTTTTTCCATATGACAAACATGACAATGAAAAATAAATAAACAATAAATAAATGTTATATATGCAGTATATACA
>OMPJ01008912.1:0-14793 GCA_900312935.1 Carapus acus | reverse complement strand
GCGCGCGACCTCTCTCTCTCTCTCTCGCGACCTCTCTCGCGCCCTCTCTCTCTCTCGCGCGCGCGCGACCTCTCTCTCTCTCTCTCTCGCGACCTCTCTCGCGCCCTCTCTCCCTCCCTACTATGTACATTTCTTTCACAGGAAGTGGTCCAAAGTCAGGTGGCAGAGGCCAAAGTCTTCCACTCACCTTATGGAACCGGGGTGGCCATAGTGACAGGTTCTTCCCGTTTCACTCTTGCAACGAACATTGACGACCTGAAATTGAGGAGGTTACCTGAAGTTCCAGGTAAGATTAACAGGGGTTCCACCCCACCATCTTCCTCAGTCAACATCATGGGACTGGCATACACACAATGACCACAGTGATTGTGTTCACTGTGACGTCGTTAACAAGCAAAGCGCACTTACCCGAGCAATATAATTCCTGGTAGTTTCTGTTGGTGACCAAACCATCTCCGTCTGATCTCTCAAAATGCCCCGACAAGAATACAGAAATACAACAAACTTGACAACCAAGAGCTGCTGCACCATCTTATCAAATCACCTGTTTAATCCTGTACATTTCTTGACCCTAGCTGTTCTTCTGATGTGCTCATTTCTAATCTTGTTCATCCTGGTTATTCCCATAGAATTTAAAAGTTACATTTATCTTCTTTCAAATTTGACTGATACATTGGGAAGTGGTAAAAAACACATGACCGTCTACACCAGCACCACCACCATACAACTATTAAGTGATTCCATCGGATGAAGTTCAGTTACTTTTAAGGCAAAGTTGACCATCTGATCGGATGGCACATTTTTTCTAATAAGACAAAAGACAATTGAGCTACAATGGGAAATACTGATGATACTACATTGTTGCTTTGGAATCTATTTAGAATTAGAGGATGGGGGAAAGAGTGAGACGCATACGCTGCAATAAACAAATGTAGGTGGATGTGGTGATGGCGCAGAGGCAGGGCAGCAAGGCAACCAGGAAGCAAGGGGTGAATTTCTTCTTTAAAGAATACACGTGCACTAAATTGTTAGTACCTGTCTGTTACTCACAATTGTTACAGAAATAACATGAATCTGACATAAGTAATAATTCATAGAAAATATATGAAAATTAACCAACAAAAATCATACACCCCTTTTGAATTGTAGTTGATGTAGAAATGATGGTACCTATAACTTAATATTGTGTTGCATAAAAGGTCTAGGCAATCAAACGATGTAACTTTCATTGAGTTTTCTGCACCTCTCAGGTGGCCTGCAAACTGCCCTAGTTGTCTCTGGATTGAAGGGTGCCCTCTCCAGACGGTATAATTCAGCTCCTTCCACGGATGTTCAAAAAGATTTAGATCAGGGCTCATTTTTAGGCCATTGCAGAATTTTTAATGCTTGCTCCTTGCCATTCCTAGATGTTTTTAACTGTGTTTTGGGTCATTATCCTGTTGCAAGACCCATGGCCTGCGACTGAGACCAAGCTTTCTGACAATGGGTAGCACATTTCTCTCTAGAATACCTTGATAGTCATGAGGTTACATTGAAACCTGCACACAGTCAAGATATTATTTGTCAGATGCAGCAAAGCAGCCCCAGTGCATAACAGAGCCTCATCCATTTTTCACAGTAGGGACAATGTTTTTTCCTTGGCATGCTTCTTTTTTGCATTTGTGAACACAGAGCCAAAGTGCCAAGTTTGAGTTTTGTATGGTCTGTCCACAGGACATTCTCCCAGAGGCTTTGTGGCTAGTCATCACGCAGTTTGGCAAATTCCTGTCTCACTTTTAAATAATTTATTTTCAACAGCAGTGTCCTCCTCGGTCGTCTCCAAGGATGTCCACTGGCGCAAACAACAACAAAATGGTGTGATCTGACACTGATGAATCTTAACATTGGAGTCCAGCTTTAATTTCTAAAGGGGTTATTCTGGGCTCTTTTGTTACCATTTGTGTTATCCGTCTCCTCAACTGTCATCAATTTTCCTCCTTGGGCCACAACCAGGGAGTTTGGCAACAGTCCCGTGGATCTTAAATTACTGAATTATAGGTACAACTGCAGTCACAGGAACATCAAGCTGCTTGGAGATGGTCATGTAGCCTTTGCCTTCTACTGTACATGCTTGTTTAGAATTTTGTTTTTAATCTCCTGATACAACTCCCCCCTTTGCTTCCTCCTGTCCATGTTTAGTGTCGTATACACCATGTCACGAAGCAGCCCAGTGAGTACTTGTCCCCCTTTAACTGGGCTGACTGATCAAAAGTTTGTCGATATCCTGCTAATCAGAGGACACAGTTTGGTTGAACATTGTGAAATTGTTAGCAATCTTTTTAAGGGATACTATTATTTTTGTCCAGGCCTGTTTTATGAGTGTTTTTTTAGATAATTCTGTTGAAGCACAATTCAAGAGAATTTCTGATTTGCATTGGTTGATTTTCATTGAATTTGCATTTATTTTTGTCAGATACAAGTTGTAGTTATAATCCTTAACTCCTAACCCACATGTGAATGTTCAAAAGAGCCTGCGTCTCGCTTACTACTCATCTCTTCACCATTAATAGTTGATTCCCATTTTCCCCTATTTTCAAAATAAGGACAAAGTTACGCATGTAGAAATGAAATGCATACATTTGCCATACTGACTCAAACTTGGATGTGGATATACAAAATAATTTTGGTGCAAGTGTGGAATGCCGCAAGTTATCTACAAATCGGTATCCCTCCCTACAGACATTCCAGATGATCTGGGAGGTCTCACAAAAAATACCATGCCAGGTTTTTTTAAGGAGCAAAATATAGGTTTAAGGAAAGAACACTATTAGTATGACATTGGCTTAAATGTACAGAGGCTTTTCACAGTTTATCTTAAAAAGTTGAATTAATACTTTGGTCTGGTTCAGGCCTCCATAGGGTGCCATCATGCTGGGCGGTCCTTACTCAGGACAGACAAACGAAAGTGCTGCTTGCTAATGGATCAGATCTCTACATACTGGACAACACCTCCTGTACTGCTGTGGTGAGAGACACATACTGAATAAATTAAACTTTTGTCCTTTTTGCTCAGTATCAGACAAGTGCTTCTCTGTCATCAGTGTCCTCCAGGTCTTAACCCTAAGGCAGAATGCATTGTCCACATGTCTGTGTCATTTAGTTACAAGTATCTGGCTCTGTTAACTAACACAGGACATCTATGGACAGGCTACACCCACCTGCAGGTGAGCTGTTCCACCAATTGAATATCCACATCCTCACCATTACAGAGGACAGCAGTTGTGGTCTGTGGATGATTGTGGATGTCTTCTCTGCAGGAAAAACTCTATGAGGTGGACACCAACGTCAGGACACCTCCGAAACAAATGATATGGTACCTGACCGTCACTCTGTTCCCGTGTCCGTCTCCCTCAGTATGTCTGGTAGTCTGACTGTCCCTCAGCCCTCTGTCTTTCTCTTTTAATTCAATTCCCTTTTAAGAGAATGACCACATTCACTCTGTCGCACATTTTCTTGTTGGGGTTGCAAACATGCAATCTTCTCCTCTTACGTAGGTGCCGTAGACCAAAAAGTCAGCGATCATCTGTGGTGCTAATATGGGAGAAGCTCCTCCTGGTGGCAGGAATGTGTGACAACACCATTCAGTATCCCAACACAAATCCTAAATTTCTCTATCACCGTGTTTTTTATCCTCAACTATGATGCAGATGCGGGGATAGTCTGAGCATATGTACCGTATTGAACCGAATATAAGACGATCATGGATGTAGGACAACCCTCTTCTTCTGAGACACATTTTTGGGAAAAAAAACGCTTTTTGTTGACAGAATCTTGTTTCATCATGCAGAACATTTTATTTGAAAATTCTAATGAAACAACACACTTTCAGTATTTCACATTTTCCATATCTAAACTACCAGTCTACAAAATTTGTTAGTCAGGAATAAGCGGGCATACCTTTGCAGTGGCCCTCTAAGTAAACAAAACACCAGTGGAAATGGTTAAACGTTTTCTCGCTGTCATTCTCCCCTGTCCAGTCTCCCATTCATAGAGCAAACGCACTGTTGGCCTCTTGATTTTTCCAGTCGGGGTTGCGACATGAACACTAGCCAGAAGCCACTCGGTATTTGTTGCGCAAATTACCCTTGAATGGCTTCTTGACGACCAGATCCAACACCTGGGGCTGGCTCGTCATCCTACCTGGAATGATCACCTGGGGCCTCATTAACTAACTGTGCTCAGAAAAGCTTCTATTTATCTAAAGAACAAAAAAATCTGCAATTACTAAATGTGCATAAGCCGGTTGCACGCACACACCTGCGCAATCGGCGATGATAACTGTCTCCTGTGCACAACTGCCGCGCTCGTGCACATTTGGGGTCATTTGCATGAAGAAACGCCCTCAATTGATCATATATGGTAGGGACAATCCCCTTACAAACACGCCACTGAATATTCTCCTCCAAACCGGCAACATGGAAAAGAAGGCGAAGAGGCGAAGTTTTCAGGTACAGATTCTTGTCAGCGAAGTAGAGGACCACCAGCAACAATTGTTTGGGAGGCTAAATTCAAATATGTCCTCAATAACCAAAACTGCAGCTTGGGAGAGGGTGGCAACAGCCGTAAATGCTATTGGGTCGCCCAAGAGAGCAGTGGCAAAAAAAGAAAAAGAAAAAAAGTTCGACATCAAGATCCCTGCTAAAAAGCACATAGCTGCCCACAGAAGAAAAATATCTTGTACTGGAGGCGCTCATCCACACAGCTGTTTCACAAAATAAACAAGTCATGTATTCCTCCTGGCCACCGGGCACCAACGTTCAATAGGGTCATACTGGAACTGCAAATTATTTGTGTATTCACAGGATGAAATCCTTTCCTGTTAACGTTATTAAATTAATTATGTGATGGTGCCCTGAGAGCGACATGTGAACAATCTATTGCACCTATGATGTTGGGAAATCCGGCAATGGCATGAAATCCCTGCTTGATTTCTATTTGTTGGTGGTATTCCAGCGGGAATTGAATGTAGTCCGGGGCCAAAGAAATGATTGTCTCTAACACCGCTGGCATGATTCTAGCGACCGTTGGCAGTGAGATGCCGCGTAAGTCTCCAATCTCCCGCTGGAACATCCCGGTGGCCGAGAATCCCAGAATGGACACAACCTGAATGTGCACAGGGATAGCTTTGGAGCGTTTTGTCTCCCACTTCAACATAGGGTGTAGATCACAGCACAGATCCATCGGTAGATGTTTTAGGAAGCGGTACCCGCCGTGGAGGAACTCTGTACTCTCAACGAACACATCTGCGCGGTCTCTGAAAACGCGCTCCCTGTGTAGCGCAAGGTGCTCTAAATACTCAAGCAGCACCAGCCAGGCCATGGTGCGTTTAAAGTGTTTATAGCGGGTTCTGTCACGGCTGCTTTTCATAGCTTGTCACACCAATTATTCAATGCATCTGCTTCTAAAAAAATTTCTCTCCATCCGTCTCTCCCTCATTCATTCATTCATTCATTAGAGGGGACAGGAACTGGTGAAGATTTTGAGATTGCCTGACACTCTGTATGGGCTCTCTTTGTAGTTTCACCGTTCTACCACTGGATGTTGTGCTTACGCATGGTCAGAGGCATGCGTAGGCTTACACACGTTTCTACGCACATGTTTGAATTGGTGAATGTCATACTTTATCTTAGAATTTGCGTACGTGCGACTTGCGCACTTTTACGTGTGCACGCACGGTTGACAAATGATGCCCCAGGTCTGTTCATATCGCACAGTGTTCTTTTTTCACAGGATCGGTCAAGTGTGCGCGGAATGAATTTACGTTGTTCGGGAAATCAGTATGTGAACCAGTGGCGGGCTTGGTGCGGGGCGCATGACTGGGCCTTTTTTAAAGTAATCTTTGTGAAAATCAGGGAGGGTAGGAGGTTTTCCATACCTAATATACAGTAGTAGGTATAGAAAACAAAAGATTGCACAAAAACTGCAGCTTAGATTAAAAAGAACTGTATAAAACTGCGGTTTAAAGTGACAAGGAGGCATGTATAGGGTAAACAGAATCTGAGTACAGAGCTCTGCAGAACTCAATGTGTAACCCTAGTGTGCCATGAGGACACGTCGTGAACATGTACAAATTGAAGTCTATCTCCTAGATTTGATTAAAACTATCTTAAGGCCGTTCCTTTGATGCCAATCAGATCCTCGAGCCACTGTAGAAGGATCTGATGTTAGATGGTGTCAAACAAGCGCCTCTTTAATTAGGTCTCTATATTCAATCTCACTTAATCAATTATCAAATCATTCTAGAAAGGGTTATTCATGAAAACATCTAGCTAGATTGGCTTCATCAGATCCTGGATCAAGTAAAAGATTGTTGACTTAACAGCAAGTTTGACCCTTGACTCAGACAAAGATTTCCTATTGAGGAGCAGTGTGTCTGTGTTGGAGAGCTGGATGGTGTTCGGATCATCAGTTCATCACGCCAGGAGCTGTTGCAAGAAGTCCCTCTTGTTTGCCAGGACATATTCAAAATTGCCTCCATGGCTCCTGGAGCTCTACTGCTGGAAGCCCATAGAGAATATGAGGTATGGTCCACCTCTGCACAGCAGTAGCTCAGTGTGAAAGGGACTTTGTCTTGGTACAAGAGAATGACTAATTTAAGTTTCGCCTCAGACCAAAACCATCAAGGCCATATTGTTCCATGATCATAGTTGTATTTATGTGTATGTCATTCCATGTACAGTAGGTATTTGATCATTGGCAGATTGTGAAATGTAAATGTTCCCTTAGGGGATTAAGTACGCAATAGTTTCTGTCTTCACATTAGTTTCTTTCTCTCTCATCACCTGGCAGCCAGCCTGTCCATCTCATTACCCGTCTTGTCTTCTATGCATGTGTAGAAGTCCAGTCAGAAGGCAGATGAATACTTGAGGGAGATCAAAGAGCAGAACATGCTTGGAGAAGCAGTGAGACAATGTGTCGAGGCGGCAGCACATGAGTATGACACAAATACCCAGAAGTCCCTCCTGAGGGTAAGAATGCCCCACTCTAATGCAGCTGACTTTTGCTAAGATATAATCTCTTGTCATTATTCTACTGTGCCTTTTTTATTAGTCTTGACGCTGTTTCAGACAAAATTCATATTCCCTGTGTTTCAGTGTGTTACCTGAATGTATTCAACCTGCAATGCAATGAGAACAAAGTCAAACATGAGTTGGACTCATTTTGTGTTAGTTGTTTGTGTTTGGAGTGACATGCTTCATTTGTGAAAGAAATTTCTGAACAGTCTCCGCCAATTTTGGCTGCACATTACTATAGTATGGAGGAAGAAATTTCATTTGGTTGCGTCCAAGTTCTTTCAGAAAAAAACAGTTGCTTCTTTAGTATCTTAGATATGCGCTTCTGAGGGCATGCTCTCTCAAAAAAAACTGTGTTAGGGTTAGTGTTTTTGGACAACAGTCACCACTAACTTTAAACACCAAAACAAATAATTGGACACCTCCTAATAAGGAGCTGTTGACATTGATGCAAATTCCAGCCCTTGCAATTGGCTGCCCTGCTCCCTTTATCGTCATGCTTCATCACATCCACCTACCCTTGTTTTGCCTATGTCCTCTCTATGCTCCCCCCGTGCCCCCCAACTTAATATCTGTAATTGCAATATTGTAATGGCATCAGCAATTCCTATTGCATCGGCAGACCTTCGTGGAGAGGAAAACTTTCTTTTATTTCCTCTCCTATAGTTTCTTGCTTTTTCCTTCGGGGGGGGGGTGTTCACTCATAGAGTTCAAGATAGCATGGAACTGTCTGTTTTGGGAGATGTCTGTTGTTTTTTTGTTATATGGACAAATTAAGTACAAGCCTTCCAAATAAGAGTTGATATGTAGATTGATCAATGAAGCTGTGGTCTACAGTGCATGACAAGTCGCAGTAGTTTTTGGGGCCACTTCCACCTGGAGTTCTGATTTATAAATTTCGGTCTGGTGGAGAAAGTCTGGCTGTCTGTAAAGTGAGCAGAGACAGCCAGCAAGAGCATTAGAGTTTGCATTTGGAGGGTGTGGATCTGGTCTCTGAGTCCTCTTGTGATAGGAAATCAATTTTTTCAGTGGGCCTGTAGACACAATTAGCTGTCACCATATACAGAGATGAACCTGATTTTGAGAGGTAGCTCAACTGCCCAAAGGGTTAATCTTGGTGTCACCTCCAGGCAGCCTCATTTGGGAAGTGTTTCCTGACAGACTTCAGTCCAGATCACTTCCTGTCAACGTGCAGAGAGCTTCGAGTCCTTAATGCCGTCAGAGAAATGACCGTGGGCCTGCCGCTCACGTATGCCCAGTATCCACACATCATTCCAATGTGCAGTTTGTTGTTATTCATCATATGACTGAAAGTCTCGTCTCTGCCAAATGTTCTCTTTTAACAATTTAGTAATTTTTGTTTGATTAGTAACCAATGGTAATGATAGTCAACAGCCCCTTGACCTTTGTCCTAAGATTTAAACAGATGACGTTACAGGTGCTGATTGACAGGTGAGTACTGGGAATCAGGAATCTTTTATTGTCATGACATCAATTGAATTGTGCAATAAACTAAGGTGCTGAATTCTGGTGCAAAGGGGGGAAAAAAGAATTCAGAAAAAAAAATCTATGCGCAGAAGAAATGTGTACAAACTATATACAGTATAAATAACGGTATAAATAGCAGTATTAGTAGTCGTAGTAGTGGTATACTTTTTGCAATTTTTGGAGATTTCATTAAAATTAAGGAAATTAATTTGTCTTTACCCTTCTCTCTCTGTCCATCTTTGTCTCAGGCTAGTATACCGACAGTTTTATCCTTTAGCGATTGAGATCTGTCGTTACCTGAAAATTCCAGACTATCACGGTGTGAGCAGGGTTCTCAAACACTGGGCATCTTGCAAAGTAAGTGCCTGCGTGCATGTGCGTGTGCGCCCTGAGGGATCCACTAATGTGGGTTTGTTGGATGGGGGTCAGGTGCAACAGAAGGATCTTTCTGATGATGCCATTGCAAAAGCAGTGTGTGTGAAGGTGGGAGATTCTCCAGGAGTGTCCTACTCCCACATTGCAGCCCGGGCCTACGAGTGCGGACGCACTGAACTTGCTATCAAGGTTAAACATAGGCACAGACACACATTCACAATACAGTTATACATTGGTGCTCTCTCTCATGCAACACACCAAAAAAACAGGTACACTTTCTTTGCATGTTTATGCTGGTGTCTCCTTTGCTTTTCCCCTTACTCATTGACTACCCCTTTCCTCTTCCCTCTCTCCCTATGACCCTCATTTACTTTTTCTCTCCTATCTCAATCACAGTTGTTAGACCATGAAGCCCGCTCTGGCGAGCAGGTTCCTCTGCTGCTGAAGATGAAGAGGAGTCAGCTGGCACTAAGCAAGGCCGTGGAAAGTGGAGATACAGACTTGGGTATGTGAGCAAGCTACATCTCCAGCTCACCACCAGAATCCTAATCTTAATTGGACTGTGTGTTTGCGTGCACGTGTCAGTGTACACTGTGGTGACATATCTGAAGAATGAAATGAACAGAGGAGATTTCTTCATGAGTCTGAGGAACCAGCCCGTGGCTCTCAGCCTCTACAGACAGGTGCTTCATCTCTCTTACATCTTCATCATCATGAACAAGACGAAACCACAGCAGTGATAAGACAGACAGACACGCTCCATCATACATTAACCAGCCAAGCAAATTAAACCCCCTCACAGCCTGCATCATGTGGAGCTTGCAACACTTACCAATATTTGAACTCATTTGAGTGTGTGTATGTGTGTGGCAAGTTTTGTAAGCTCCAGGAGCAAGACACACTGAAAGACCTATACAATCAAGATGATGACCACCAGGAGCTTGCCAACTACTATGTGACTGTCAGCTACAGAGAGAAGGTACTCTCTTTTCCCCTGGATATCATTGATTTGTAATTTTAAATGTGCACATCCCTGTCTTATGATCTGCCCGCACTAATTCTATTATCGTATTGTGTAGAAATGTATAATAATATACAATAAATATATAGTAATGTACCGCAGGAACGTTAATGTGTGTGTTTGTGTGTGTGTTTGTGTGTAGAGATTAGAGACTCGTCTATCTCTCCTACAGACTGCTATTGATGAATATAATAAAGCCAAGAACGAGTTTGCAGCCAAGGTTAGGCGCACATGCACACACATTCAGTCCTGATTCTTGGTGCCACAACTGCCTACACACACCTCTGGCTCTATCTCTGTCATTCTCTTTGTCTCCCTCTCGGTCCAGGCTACAGAAGATGAAATGCGTCTCCTACGCTTTCAAAGGAAACTTGACGATGAGAAAGGGGCAGGGCTACAGGGGCTGTGTCTACAGGTATTCAGAGGGCCAGGCTTTGATGAAAAACCTGTTTGTATATTGACTGATATTTGTCTACAGGCCACCATAGAGGCTTTGCTATCCCTCGGTCTACTCAAACAAGCTGATCAACTTTACCGAGACTTCAGAGTCCCTGACAAGAGGTCAGTCGGAACCACATGCTGGTCATGTGTTGATGTTGTCACATGGTTGGGCTGTTTTGTGACTATGACTCTCTTGCCATTCAGGTTTTGGTGGCTGAAGCTGAAGTCTCTGGCAGAGAAGGAGGAGTGGGAGGAGCTTGAGAAATTCTCAAAGAGCAAGAGGTCACCTATTGGCTACTTGGTAGGAAGTCCCGTTAAGGGATCACCACCACCATTCTAAATGCTGTCTCTTAACAGAAAACATCCCATAAAAGAGCTGGAACGAAAAATCTGCACTCTCACTGTCAGGGGCTCCAATTGATCATTGAGGGTCACTATAGCGGCCAGCTATCCACAGTGCATTCCAGTTCAGTTGCTGTACAAAGTACATCCTTCACTGCAAGACAGTAACATAATGAAGAGATTGCTCACCACAGCAGAGGAAGGAGCCTGACTGTCAAAATGAATCAACAGAGTACAAAAATGCGTATTCGAATTGCATCCCAAATACTCAGAGAGCAAGCTGCGTTCATGTGCAGTTCACTCGTGTTAAATCCTTAGGTGTACATGTGGAGTCAAAAATGACTCCACAAGTTGTTATTCTTCTCAATCTTCTTAAAGACAAATTGTAATATATTTATACTCCAGGTATTCATCATAAAACATGTTTATGGCATGAGGCAATATCTTTCTGTATTTATTTTTTCATTCATTTGGAGAAAATCCTCTATTTTGAGAAGTTTAATTGGAGTCAAAAAAAAACTACCCCCCTCGTGGAAGAGTGGAGGTATTGGTAAGTTGTGCATCTGAGTGTTAAAGTACATTTGGTGCGATGCAGAGCTACACGTTGTTGTACAAGATGTTAAATTATTGTTCTCGAATCAGGGACACTCTCCTTTTGTACTGTGTGCCATGGCTTTTCACTGGTGCAGAATGCAGACAAATGGAGGAAGTGAATGTGTGATATGAAATGGAGTTAGCGGCATTTGTGTCTGAGTATTGACAAGCAATCAATGTGTTTGCAGCCATTTGTGGAAGTTTGCATGAAGAATCACAACAAACAGGAGGCCAAGAAATATGTGTCCAAGGTAACACCAGAACAGAAGGTCAAGGCTCACCTCATTATTGGGTAAGGTGTGCCTTTGTGAATGTAAGAGCACGTGAAGATTGTAACAGTGCGCGTGAGACAGATGTTCCAGTGGCTGAATTTGCGCAAATGGAATGAAAAGCATATCACTCCCCTGTGTTAAACTGGGGATACACAATTCAACTTTCCCAATCACATGTTCTGAAAAGAAGATTGCACAAAAATAATGCTTTCTGCAGACCCCTGTCTGAAATGACTGGAATCAATCGCTAAATATCTTCGTCTTATGAAACGCAGATGTATAGAGGTCAGCGTGTGTCTGACATCAAATCAACTGGTCAAATCTACTAGAGAGAGAATGACGCATCTATCTACCTTACCTTTTCAGAGATCTGGATGGAGCAGCTGATGTTGCCATTGAGAGGAAGAATGAAGCAGAAATGGCTGCAGTCCTTTGCCATTGTTCTTCTGTTGACCACCTCGTGATTGATAAACTCAACCAAGCAAAAGTAACTGCAACCAAAAAGTGATCCTCAGCTGCATCGTTCCAGAGTAACTTGTTCATTGTTTGCAACAGCCCTTGGAAGGATATGAGATGCGTGATGGTTTTAATGTCAAATGTTTAATGAAGGCATTAAATGTGACCTGATGTCACTGATGACTCATTTCATGCCTGTTGCAGGTAAAAGATGTCTGTTTGTTTTCTGGTGTCTGTGTCTTTCTCCCTGGACTCCTGCCAGACACCATCATGTCAATTTCTCGTTAATGCCACTGCTCTGCACATCACCCTTACATAGCAATTTGGTGGTGGTGCCAATGTTCCTATCATCGATTACCAAAGGAGGAGCTGGTGAAATCACCAGCACCCCTTCAACACTAAATGCATGTGTACAGTATATACTGTATATATATCTAAATCTATCTACATAGAGATATGTATCTATAGAAACCTTCTTTGTGCTTTTTCTACACACACACGTGCACACCTTTCAGCTGCTCCCTTCATGGGTTGCCACAGCATATTATCCTTCACTTTCTTCGTTCCTTCCAATCTTAAACTCAAACCTCCACTGTCCTCATGTCTTCCTTAACCACAGCTATGAGCCTTTTGTTCCTACCTTGCAGCTCCATCTCCAATATACTCTCATCCAATAGGTACTCCATCTCTCCTCCACATATGGCCATTCTATCTCAACCATGTCTGTCTGACTTTCCCTGAGAATAGAATATAATGCTTTTATTGTCATTGTGCAGCACAACAAAAATTATGGCACAACAAAATTATAGTGCAGCTCTGGTTACGCAATGTACAGTGTTTATACAGTATGGGCCTATTTACAGTATAAACCTATTTACGGAATTACATTAGTGAGATTGGGCAAATAGCAAAGGCACACAAGGGCACAAGAAGTAAATAATACATAAATAACTAAAAATAATTAGCTGCAAATTAATTTGAAATACATGTATGTCAGTGACAAACATAAGAATGACTGTAGATGCCTATACAGGTACTACTTTTAGTAGATGAATACAGCATCATGCTGTGGTAGTGGTGGAAGACAGTGTCACCCCCAGTCACCTGTTCAGAAAGCTTTCAGACCCCCTCTTGTGTGTGTTTGTGCGTGTGTATACAGTGATACCTCAGGAAACGAAATTAATTCTTTTGGAGCTTTCGTATAACGATTCTTTCATATTTTGAGTCAAGTTTTTTATGTAAAAAGGTAATTCGTGCCAAACCTTCAGAAAAAAACACTTAAAATTGAATAATAACGGTAAAAGTAGACTGACATATGGTCGAATAAACCTTTAACTTCTGTAAATATGGAAAACTAAACCTTTAATACCTGCAAATGAAGTGGATATTGGTGCGTCAAAACAAACTGACTAATTGATGCCGGCCAGGTACACAGTGCAAGAGATGCGGACCAATAGCAGAGCAGGATATTTGGAGGTGACTTGCATCAGAGGAGAAAGCCAATGGGAGAGCAGGATCTTGTGCCGTGTTCGAGGCTACTCGTAACTGGTAACTTTCGAGTGTGAGATTCACAAGTCACAACTTAAAAGTGTTCCAGGCACCACTGTCTGCTGTTGGTTCATCATTTTTGAGTGCAAAAAATACACTGCGTGACGTTGAACGCGGAAGTTGGAGTACTTGGGTACAATCAAGTTAACAGTCGTGAGTTCACGGGTTTGGCGGTAGCCCACCCACTTTTGACTAAAAAAATTCGAGTTACAAGTAGCCTAGAATGCGGCATCATGGAGTATACTGCCAAACACAAGTGTAGCAGCGTGCTTATTCTAAAATTTTTGCTGACAGCGATCTCGTGTCGTTTCACATTGTGAGTCATTTGTCGTATTTTGAGTTGGAAAATTCTTCGAATGCCGTTTCGTAAAATTATTTTTTTGTTTGGTGGGGCTTTTGTATCGTGGGATTCCACTGTTTGTGTGTGTGTGTGTGTGTATATATATATATATATATATATATATATATATATATATATATATATATACACACACACATATATATATATATATATATATATACACACACACACACACACACACACACAGTATATACTGTATATATATATATATACTGTATATATATATATATATATAGAGAGAGAGAGAGAGATATACACTCAACAAAAATATAAATGCAACACTTTTGTTTTTGCTCCCATTTTTCATGAGATGGACTTAAAGATCTAAAATTCATTCCAGATACACAATATAACCATTCCTCTCAAACATTGTTCACAAATCTGTCTAAATATGTGATAGTGAGCACTTCTGCTTTGCTGAGATAATCCATCCCACCTCACAGGTGTGCCACATCAAGATGCTGATCTGACATCATGATTAGTGCACAGGTGTGCCTTAGACTATCCACAATAAAAGGCCACCCTGAAATGTAAATTTTTTGCTTTATTGGGGGTCTGGGGACTCAGAACCAGTCAGTATCTGGTGTGGCCACCATTTGCCTCATGCATTGCAACACATCTTCTTCGCATAGAGTTGATGAGATTGTCAACTGTGGCCTGTGGAATATTGGTCCACTCCTCTTCAATGGCTGTGCGAAGTTGCTGGATATTAGTGGGAACTGGTACACGCTGTCGTATACGCCGGTCAAGAGCATCCCAAACATGCTCAATGGGTGACATGTCCGGTGAGTATGCTGGCCATGCAAGAACTGGGACATTTTCAGCTTCCAAGAATTGTGTACA
>OMPJ01008909.1:0-15026 GCA_900312935.1 Carapus acus | reverse complement strand
CAGACACAGACACAGCGGAGTAGTCTGGAATGACCACCCCTTCCTCCTGAGGGGTTAAACACAAGGGAAGGACAAGGTCAGAGGCAGGGAGGGTTGGGCAGGGTAGAAGAGGGAGGGCAGCCATTGTAGCCCTAATGGGTTGAGGGGTGGAACTGCCTGCGGGATTACCACCTAAGCAGGCAGGTTTGCCATACAGGAAAGTTAATGTGACGTAGACAAGCTGTAGCTTTCAACAAAAATTAGTCATTTGTCATCCGTGTTGATGAAATGTCCTGAATTCCATTCATTCTCATTGTGTCCTCCTTTTTGTCCCTTTTCTTGACAGTCAACAGAGCATCAGGAGCCTGAGATGTTGTGTGCAACATTAGCTGACATGAGTAATTCTTGTATCTAAAAAACAACTTTATGAACATGCGCATATGTGTATATACTGTATGTAGGATAATGCTCAGGGACTTTGCTGCACGATATTCAACCCATCGACTTTGGTTTTGTTTGTTTTTTTTTTACCCATTTTTGCAGAATTCAGTCTCTTAACCAAAGACAAGTCTCCAAGCCTCTGAATAGAATCCACCCCCACAATTCACGATAGACCTATGATGTGTACATATGAAATAGATTAAAAAAACAATTTGAGCTTGCTTTTTTTTGCTGATTTGTTGACTGTGCTGCTTGTTATGACTTCCTTGGCTGAGTGAAGGGACGCTGGCCTGATCTGCACCACTGGGCTTGACAGACAGAATACGGGCAGAAATGAAAGTAACACTTGTTTGCCTAAAAGAGTGAGAACAGAGGCTGGCATGGTAACCCAGAGGGATAAGGGATGTAATGTGGTGCTGCCATTTGCTTTGGCAAAAGTGCTCCACTCTGAGGTGTCACATAACTAAATCCTGGGAACCACGTAACCAACCGGATACAGTATCCACAAATCTAGTTGTGGACAAATGTGATGATTCAAAACTCTTTCGTTCCTTAACCTCACAGAACAATAATATGGAATGGACGCAAATCTTCTCTTCACTGAAACCATTTCATACTAATCTAAAAACAGAAACGCTACTCCACGTGGAGCATTGCTTGCGATCAAGAAAATACAGCTGAGGGAAATCCCTTCCATTGGGAAACGAAAACGGTCCATCAGCATTGTCAACAGGGATCCATTCAAACTAACAGTTTATTTGTTTGTTTGTTTTGATTTGAAATACTTCTGTATACTGTATCAATCCCTGTGGGGAACCACATCCCTGCTTTTGTCCTATTACTGTTTATGGATGTTTTCCTAGTTAAGGGAAATTATGGAATATAATCCAGCAGTACAGTTTTTCTGTACCAGTGGTCTTGTGCATTTAGCTTTGAAGTGGCAAGCAGTTTTGACCACTTCCGTTTTCATCAAGGGTGTTACGGCTTTTCAGCCTTTTTGTTGATTTTGAGGGGTTCACGTATCTCGATTGTGACCTCTCAGCAGTCTCCAAAACGATAATTAGAGACTGACCTTCCTCTCCTCTGTTGTCTCCCATTGCTCGGCCTGCTGCTCGCTGGCTGCCACCTTCACCACCTCTTGTTTCTTGTTGATCCTGTTCCGCCAGTCCTCCTCGCCACTCTTCTTCAGCAGTGCCACCCTGAATACAAACAGGATGGGGATTACGATTAGTGAGGTGGTTTCAGACATTTCCAGTTTAGAGGAGAAATAATGACAGAAACAACGACTGTTCACGTAGCACTGCTAGCACTGTGGTCATTGCCTCTCGTTGAAATTCATTCTCTGCTGTTTCATCAGGAGGATGTATCCTTGAACAGTTAACTTTGTGCAAAATCTCCAACCAGTGTTGTGTTGGTAGCACAGGCTTGTTTGTGTTTCTTAAGCACTGGCAAAGAAGCAAACAGTGATGCCAAGTTACAAAAAACAGCTTTTTCGGAGGGCTGCACACTGACATTGTATAACCAAACAAGATGAAATGTTTCCATAGTCTGCGTTTGTGTTTTTGCGATCGAGGTCAAAAGAATAAAAATTCTTCCCTAATGAAAATGGGGTCAGAGGTTTGTGCTGCATGGCCAGAAAAGTGAAATCTAAAAAGGTCCCCTGAAGGCTTGTCGGAGGATCACTGGATGATGGATGATGGCGGGGTGGAAAGTGGGTCATCATCGTTTCTGCTCTCGCCTGGACAGGGCAGAAATGAGGGCGCCGCCAGGAGAACAGCGATAGGACCTTGCGCATAACATTTTGCCAATCGTGAAGCACTCTGCAACACTCTCTGCGGCTAAACCAAAAATATAACAAGGCAGCTCCAAGCTGCGTGGGTGCGCTCAGGCCCCTGTCAAACATTTCACCTTAATTGACCATCAACTTTGCCAAAGCTTGTTTCTGTCTGTTACCCTCATAGCTGGCATCTGTCTTCTGGATCCCAGGGGACTACTGTATTGCCTCCTCACTTTAGGAGCACTAGCCTGCCCTGAGCAATTTAGCGTCTTAGGGAGTCAATGTCTTGCTTGGGGACACCTCAACATCAACCTAGGAGGAGCCTGTTGCCAACAGCCCAATCGCTGACTTCGGGATGACTGCAGTACCTCCAAACACCCAAAGGTATAATGAATAATCTAAAGCCCAAATAATTGATTAGAGATTAGGATCATTTTCAGATCAATTAACCAGTTCTGATTAGAGATTCCACAGGACGACAACGAGAACACAGCAGACAGCAAGGACAGAGATAAAATCCAGGACACTGAGAACACGATGATGGCACATCGTTAACCTTGTGTAACTTGACTTGTGTAGTGTTCTGAACAATGCAAATCCAAACTTAGCCTACATACAGTGACATTTTGTTGTGTATGCTTTTTGTTCTAAACTGGATGAAAATAGAAGCCTGTCTAACTCTCAGTCTCTAATTCTAAGTTTGTTGCACTGCTCACCTCTCTCTGATGGACATCTGTTTAATGGACATGTTTTCAGTCAGATGGTCTTCTGGGTCTGTTGGGAACAATGGATCAGTAGACTGGACGCTGGGCCTGCTGAAGTCTTCGCTGTGGTCCAAGGGAAGGGACTGCGACTTGACCAGACCCTGGGGGAAGGAGTGGGGCTTGGGCGCCGTCTGTGGGGCCGTCTGAGGTTTGAGCTGAGGATGGGACGCCGTGGGCTGAGGCGGCTTAGGGACGGGAAGCACAAATCCCTGAGGCTTTGGTTGGGTCTGTGGGGACTGAGTGAAAGGTTTGGGGTAGGTTGGCGGGGGCTGTGAGGGTTGGGTGTAGGACGACGGTTTGGGATGGATTGGAGGTGGAAGTTGCGTTATGGGCTTGGGTGGTGGCAGAGGGGGCTGGACGTGGGGTTGCGGCTGTTGGGCACCGGGTATGTGAGAGATGTTCCTGGATGACACAGTCGTTAGCGGCCTCTGTGAGACAGGGTGCTCCGTCAAATCTGTAAAGCCATCAGACAAGCCCGCTTATTATACATTATAACACATACTAGTCTCAGTCACTCATTCAACTGTAGGCTACATACTTGTCATTTTTCATTGAGGACCAATTGATATTAACCAATTTAAATCTCTTGAATCATTTGCAGCCACATGGTATCACCATCATATCCTGGAACTGTGCGAATTCTGCGAAACTTAATCGTGACTCTGTCATCTAGTTTCTCTAGTTTCGTAACTCAGATTTTGTTTGTTCTGAGAATCGTCTGTAGGGATTTCGATTCTGACACCAAAGTCAGACTAACATTCTAACAACATCATAACACACCCAACCTGCCGTGAGGTGGATGTAAAAGCATAGAGGCAGAATCCCGTGTCATGCCGAGACCACCGATTGACTGCACTTATTACATGTATACTTCATGCAGACATGCATTAATTTTAGCAATAGCATGTCTGTTTACATTACAAGATATGCACAACTACATATGTGGTTTCCACCCTGCTGAATACACAAATATGCTGATTATGAATAAAACTATTCGTGCAAGATTGCAGGTGGATGCTCATTATATTCAGGTAGGGGGTAAAAATTACGAATTAGCCAATGTTCGGTTTCTCTGAATGACTGTGAGGTGCAAATGTACACAACGTTCCAGCTTTAGTTGCATTTCTACATAAGCGCGTGGGCTGTGTGAGTTTCACCGACCGCAATTCTGCGAGTCCAGCTCTTAGCAGAGACGGAGTAAATAAGAGAGTGCAGGCTGCACACAAGGCATCCATTGTGTCCTCCCTGGCCTCCACCTCCATCGCGAGTACCAGCCGATTGTTCAGTGCTCTTTCAGTCAAAGCTTAAGTCTTCTCATGTGCCGCTTGTGTGTGCATGTGTGTGTGTGTGTGTGCCTGTGTGTGCATGTGTGTGCAAAGGAGAAGACCACCCCTGGACACATTCTTCATCAGGACATGAAAAACAGGTCAGTCCCATTACAGTCTGTCCCAAAGGCGTGGAATCGTGAACAAGAGCCCCGGCCCTTAAATAGGCTGTGAAGGCATATGGAGGCACTCACACACACACACATTAAGGATTTAAGTGTGTGACTGAGTGTGTGGTGACAAATAGTCACGTCATGTAAAATTCGTATTTTTGCAAACAAAGGAGGCCACGAGGCAAATGCATGGAAAAATATGCAAATGAGATGCAGACCCAGACACCTCTCTCTCTCTCTCTCTCTCTCCAAGTTACTCCTCGTCACACACACACTCACACACACATGCGTTCCTCTTTTCCCCACTATCCATATCAAATGCCCCCAGCTGGGACAAGTGTGTGTTCAGCCGACAGCGAGCAGTCATGCGTGGTAGCAGGCTGCATCAGACAATGACTGTAATGACAACAGCCTCCCAGTCCCTTTCCTGTCTGTCCCCCCCTTCTGTCCACCCCCTTTCCCTCCCTTGCTCCTCTCTCCCCTAATTCCCATCTCATTTCTGCCCCATCTGCTTTTCCAACGTTCCCCTTCTCCTGCCATCCCATTGTCGGAAAGAAAATCGGACTCTGTCCTACCTGATGTGGCCGGCTGACTGGTGCCTGCGCTCCTGTCAGCATGCTGCACCTCCTGCACTCCTCCTCCACCGTCACCCTCCTGGGTGTCCCTGTCTGTGGCTCTCCAGGCGAGCGGGGGCTCCGACAAAGCCTGTTCAGCAGAGGGCTGAGGCTGAGACTGAGGTGGGGACTGCAGCTGCCTGTCCCTGTCCCTGTTGGGGGAGAGTGGCTTCCCTCTACTGATGTGCTGGTTCTCCCCACTCACTCCTCCCCATGGTGTCCTAATCTCCTCTTCCTGTCGCTCTCTCCAGGCCTCCCTCGCTTCTCCCGGTTGCCTGTTAGCAGTAGATGGGCTGGGAGCTGGAGGGGCCCCCCCGACTCTATCACGGCAGTCGGGGATGAGAGGAGGGGAGGAGGAGGAGGAGAGCTGAGGAGGCTGGCTGTGGTGCCTGCTCTGGGTCAGTGAGAAGTACATTGGCGCCCTCTCCTGGCTGCTGGCAGAAGGGCCCTGTTGTTGGGCAGGGACGTGGGTTACCGCTGTGGATCTCCCTTCGCGGAGACCATCATCATCATCCTCCCCGTTGCCATGGTCGCTGCCGGCTGCAGCCATGGTTACCGCAGTGACCGAAGCCTGGGACGTGACGGCTGCCACCGATCGAACAAGAGATGCTGACAGGGGCTCTACTTTGATGTCTGATCCGCCCCAAAGCTGCAGGAGGAGAAGGAATGAATGAGCACGGATAGGAAACAAACAGGACGCCATGTTAGATAAAACATATTAGGCAAGGAGACGAATCAATACAAATGTCAATAGACGAATGAAAACGAGACAGACAGCGATCAGCAGTGTGCGAAAGACAAAACAAGCAACGTTTCCACACTGAGACACTAACCCACTCCTGTTTCGGCATTGCTGCCTACATCAAGCTCAGGTTCGCCTTTCAGACATAGCAGAATAAATCAGCATGCTGCACTCAAACCTCCCATGCTTGCTACGCAGGAGACAAGCACGTCATATCAAGCTGCAACATGGACAAAACGAGGGGGCACGGAAAGAAAACACAGCACCAAGAACACCCCAATTTCTGAGGTTTATGCTGAAAACGTCAGTTTATCCTTGAAACTGACTCGCAGACTTGCATTTCCACCCACGACATTTGCTCTAAAATGCTATTCCAAGCAGTGCCTGTGCCACATAAAAATGCTGGTCGCTAGTGGCAGCGAAGGAACATTTCTTACATTTCTGCGCCGACTGGCTTCTAAATCACCGTTACACTCCACAGAGGTGACCTTTGGCTCAGCCTCCTGTGTGGACACCAGGGGACTGACTAAACAAATCATTTGATTAAAATCCACACATCGTGCGGTGTGCGTGTGCGATGTGTCTGCAAGGACATAATGTGCTAACGTCAGGGCATCTTAAACTGGACGCAGGCATGCGCGTAGGAACTCGTGGCCGCCCTGTGAATGTGTACCTTTCTAAATTCCCTGGCTATGCCTGGTGGACGCTGTGACCTTTGTGTACGGTACAGCGCAGCACAGAGAACCATGTTGTTAATCCCACCGAGCACCACATAAACTCCAGGGTGAGGAATCTTGATACGTTATATGTGAAGCTGTTACGCGTGACCCGGCTTGAGCTACAGGCTGGTGAGGAAAAAAAGCGAAACCTACTCTAATGGATAGAGCGTGATCTCCTGGCTGCAGATTTTTACCATCCCATTCTAGATTTGATATTCTGAGCATTGTTTTATGAGATGAATACATTGTTGCGGGGTCACGCATAATTTTTTATGTGGAGGAAAGAAGAGCGTGCGCCATTTGGCACACGTTGGCCTCATGGTGGTGCTATAATACCTTGTTAGCCGAGAGACATTAAGGGTCAAACGGAACACTGGGTCCAAGTGATTTAAAGGCGGTTCCAGTGGTGTCTTTTGACCTTTGCCTCTGACCAAATGTGCTGTAGTGATAGCGAGACATCGAGGTACATTCTGGTTACTATCTACGGGTATTTTCCTCAGAATAAATCCTCTGTACCTGCTCCACCTCTCCCTGTGTGATGGGTTGAGTCTGGAACCGAGCGTTGGCCCTCCGTTGGCGGGTGTCTCCTCGAGATCCCGCCTCAGATCCCTCGGTGGTTTTGTTGGCATGGGAAAGGCGGTTGAACAGAGCCATTTTCTCTGTGAGACTGAGGGTGGACAGGTCGGGTTCGTCTGGGACAAGCAGTTGGCTGTGGTCTGGGACAACTTCAACGGGACCTGGAGATGACTTCAGAGGTTCCCACAGCTCCTGGTTCTTCATCTCCAGCTCCTGGACTGCTGAACCATGGTGTGATGAGGTTTGAAGACTGGAAAAGTTGTAGAAAAAGAGGCTAGAATTTAGCTTTTGTGAACAAACACATTTAATTAAGATGTCAACGGCAGAATGTACACGTTATAATTCGAGAAGATACAAATTACATGGACAAAGCACAAGAATATTAAAACAAAATTGTGCTAAGCATTGTACCAGTAGTTTGCCTTACATTTGAATAACACATAATGTTTTATTTTCAGACTTAGCCTTCATTCCGCAGACTGTAAATCAACCATGGGTATAAAGACAAATAATCCCACTATATCTCCCTCCATCTCACTTTAGCTGTATTGATCTCACCTCAATGAACTTGAGGGGACTTGAGCTAGTCTTAGTTCATAGCTATGAGCTAAGTTAAACCATGGTTAGTAAACAAACTATGGGACACATGAACCCAGACAACCTAAGAGCTTTAACTGGCTGAACCTGTGGCCTTTCGCGAGATAGACGTCCTGCGTCTTCAGTGACATGCGCAATGTGATCACTGGAGACGGCGAGGAAGGTTTGTGAGGAAACCAGGGCAAGGAGGAATACAGACTGGGCTATTGTGTAAACAGCGACAAGTGTCCCTATAAGGGGCACATGTCTACAAGCGAGAGTAAAGCGGCACGTGGGGAGGCCAAAATAGCTAACTCGTAAGGTGAGATGCCCCAGGCCCGGGGAAAGGGAACCAGAAGAGGGCACTGCAGTATGAAGTTTTTGTGGACATGAAACAGCACATTCGTTCTGCTTCGACTATGTCTTCTGTGTTTTCCTGTACTGCACGAATATGTGAATATTAACGCATATGGAGGTAGCCTTAGCTCCTTCTGGTTGAATTCTCAATGAAGAGACATCAGAATGTTTTCTACTAACAATGCGATTTCATTGAACACAGCCTCAAAAAGTAAGCAAACAGAAAGTAGTACAAATACAAGCAGCTGAGGACCAGAGACGTGTGGTCAGGGAAGGCAGGGGAGGCTGTGCCTCAACTGCCACCATGGAAAGAGGAAAATATGAAATGAAAAAATTTATGAGATGGTTATATTCATCCAGTGATTTGCACTTCATTTTCATTTTTAAACATAACCCGTTAACTGTCTGCCAACTGGATGATGAATAAGCTGCTCTGCAGGGCTCATATGCTTGCAAATATGATTGTGATGAAGTCACTTCCTCACCAACCATCAGCCTCACCACACGTCACTGCTGAGGACATGCAGTATCTCTGAGTCACTACCTGAAGTTAGTCATGCTGGTGCTGATGGCGGTGGGGCTGGGGACGCGAGTTATGACTGGGGAGCTCCCCGTAGGTTGCTCACTTTGAAAGGAGAGGAGATGATGAAGAAAAAATTGTTTATCACAGTTGTGTCAAAGGCAACAGGGACTTATAGCTGTTCCAGTTAAAATTAGAGGCATTGCAAGCAAAGACGTCCAACCTGGCAGCACTGACCACCTCCCTGTTGGTGACCGGTTGTGTGTATGAGCGGTCTTGAACTCTCCGCAGACGTCGGTCCACAGCGGCGTTTCGAGACCGGGGTTTGGGGACAGCTCCGTCAGACGTCCTCTCCAGCTCCTGAAGGAGAGAGACCCGGAAAGCATCAGGGTTTCGGTTCGACTGGTATCGTGATCGCCACCTAAGATGTGCTCATATATATAAAAAACAAATGTGCACAGACACATATATGCCAAATATACTCAAGGCTGATGGCACAATACACTCATTCATCTATCCTGATAAACATTGCGCAGAAAAGCAGAATATGTACCCTGAAGAGGGATCTCTTGGCGGCAACACTCATTTTGGCTCTGTCATCTAGTTTCTCTTCATCCGCTGAATGAGGAAAACACAACACAACAGTGAGTTACTGTTGATGATGCTACAAGGCAAAACAGTATGAAGTAGTGACTGTGGTAGACTGATCAAATGATAAGAATTTGTCTCTCGAAATATTGGGAATTCTTACTGGAAATCAATTCAGATGTATTTCTTGTGTGTATTCTGCTGCTTCAAGTACAAAAAAAAAACAAAAAACAGCTAAAACGTCAGAAATGCATTAAATCCGCTAATATATGTACAGTACTTGGTTAAGCTGATTACTGAGATGTATAAAACGTATGGAAACATGCACTGTCAGTGTTTTGTAGAACGAGCTGACTCCATACCTTCGGCGTCCTGCAGTTGTGACGGACTGAGACGGGCCCTGCGGGTGAAGCATATATCAACCACAGCATTTACATTCCATTTGAGGGAGTATGCAATATTAGGGAAGATAAATTATGTCCTCTAATGAAATGCACTCCTTTGGAATGGATTTGCGGACCTCCGCATCCAGGCCCTCCTCTACCTGTCAGACTCCAGCCGCTCTGCAGAGGTGATGGGCTGCGTCCTGAACCTCTCGGACATTCGGCTGTCCCCTGGGGTAATGTATCGGCGAGGCCTTCGAGCGCTCCTGTCCCGCTCACTCCCCACGGCAGGATCGACCTCTGCGGCCGGCATGTCGACCTTAGTGGTCTCGCTTTGGGAGAGATGCGTTCCGTTGGAAAAATCGACAAACATAACACAAAGGAGAGGGCGTGATTGAGGGATGTGGTGCGGTTGCTGGTTTCGATGCAGTCTTAATGGCTCCAAAAGAAAAAGATCATGTTAGCAGATGGTGTAGTCACACGCGAACGCATAAGCTGAGCAAAACCAACAGCACCGCAACCCAACTGTGAGGTTATTGGATGCTGTCAACATGCAGCAGCAATCAACTGGTAGAAAGACACCCGGACCGCAAAGTTCAATATTTTTGCCATATTTCATGCCACATTACACTGGTTGGCAGCAGTGCTTTGCAGTTTGTAGTACGGCAACAGCAGACAAAAGCAGAATTAGCAAGTCAAGACACCTGCCCATGCCAGTGACCTACAATTCAGGCTTCCTGTTGGCGTTCTCCAGGTAAGAGTGCCGTAGTTGTGCCACGGACACCCTGGTGTCCAGCGTGCCCACATCCCCGTTAGCCAAGGTCCCGTCCCTGCTTGTCGATGCCGCTTCTCTGGCGCCAGACGCCCTCTCCATGCTCCGATACATCACCGAATGCTCGCTTACGCCTATATCCGACATGGAACGGGTTCGAATCTTGGGTTTGGGACCTCCGCCCGTCTCCATGCTCCTGTGTTTGGCCTGGGGTAAAGACGAGCTCTTCTGGAGGTAAACAGCCGAGTCTGACCTCTGCCGCCCTGAAGAATCCTGCTGTCTTTGCCTCTGCGGTTCGCAGGCCTGGTCTATGTGTGAGTCCTGGTGTTTCCTAAGAGGCTCCTCCTGCATCCTCCGAAGTTCTTCGCCTGGAGCTCTTGTGTCAAACTCTTGCGGCCTATGAGGCTGCTGCTGTGTGTAAAGCTCGGCTGGGCGCCTGGGGGGCTCATACTGGTGCTCCATTTGAATATCCTGTTGATGAGCTGGCGCTTCACGTTGCCTCCGTTGTGGCTCATACTGTGTCATTTGGGCGGCTTGATGTTGCACTTTGGGCTCCTGGTAGCCCACAGGACCGGATGGTTGCTGCTGCCTGGGCTGCTGTGGCGAGGAGGAGTGGGAATGCCCTGTGGATCTGACGCTTTGACTTTCGTGGTTGCTGAGATCCTCTTTCCCTCTGTCCCTTATTCTTTCAGCCATTCTCTGCCTCCCCCTTTCCCGGGGTCTTTCGCTACTCCAGTCTTCCTCGCATTGACCCGCCCTCCTCCTCTCTGCTATGTAATTCTGCCAGTCCATGTCTTCCTGCGCCCCCCGGTGAGGATCATCCACACTTTTCTCCCTGCGGCGGATCTCCGATGGCAGCACCGCCTTCCTGCTCTTCAGTAGGCCCTGCGTGTGGGGCTCTTCCTTCAGGATCTGTCTGGCCTCCATCCTGGCCTCCTTGTGGGCTGCGTGGATCTGGTCAGCGCTCGCCTTTCTGCGTGGTTGCACCTCTGGGGGTCCAGGTTGCGGTGCAGGTATCGAGGGCTGGTGTTCTGTATACTGCCCGCGACGATAGTGCTCAGAGGCTGGGTGGACTGTGTGGCCATGGGGGGGCTGGTGGCCCATGCTGGGCTGACTCAGGGGGGCAGATCTCTGCTGTCTGCTGACCTGGTTGCTGTCTGGACTCCACTCATGAGGCATCTGAGCAGAATCCTCTCTGGATAACCGTTCCCGTACACGGATTCTTGAGAGAGAAGAATGAACAATGGACACTGAACACAATACTGAATACTGAATACTCATAATTGATGGATGTCTGCCTTTTCTGCGTTTTACTGTGTTCATGCTAGAGGAGAGCACACTGTGACATAATACTGGCCAGGATCAGCAGCTGAGTGGGCCACCATGCAGTCAGTGCTGGTGACAGACATTGAGCGGGGAATGTTGTTATCGAAATTTGTCCTCTCATAATCCATACAGAACAACTATTTAATTTGAAACTGAAATGTACTACAGGTGGAAAACATTCTGATTTGATTGTTTCGCGTCAGGGCCCCAACATTGCCAATTAAGGTGACACAGACTTCATTGACGAGCTTCAGCTGTTGCCTCATGGATGAGCTTGGTGCAGACGCTAACCCAGACCCCGACCCACATATGACTGCATAAAGTTGTGATGTTTAGCACAGCAACAAGAACAAATTGATAATTCTAGGCCCGATGTGAGCCTTATAAAAGGTCTTGCCATGGTTCAACATCGACAACGTAAATTTCATCTGACCACGTCGCCAAAAGTCACCCACATGCCTGCGGCCACTCACTGATAATCTTATCAGCAAGCCTGCAATGTCTCATACCTGAGACACTGGCTGACACAGTAATAAATAGCTGCCCTAAAGCCACTCTGATAAAATGTTAATAATGTTCCCGCTCTGCAGAGACAATTCAAGATTTTATACAAACACGCCCGGAAGGTCTGGTGGAAATCTGAAATGAGTTTAATGCGTCACGATAGTCCAAGTCGGTGAAGGCAGCAGAGGGTGTAATGTCATTGTGCGTTGACAGCCCCATTTCTGGGGAAGAACATCGCAAGCGCATCAGCCGAGTGCAGAGTCAGTTTGTGCGCGACTGACTGCTTTGGGTGTCCTGGAGATCTCTGAAATTCTCACCTCATCAAGAAATTCTCACCCCATCAAGTGTGGTTCACTGAAATGACTCTACAGTTTATGAAAGCCAGGCCACGCACACACGCTTACACAGCCTCAGCAATGTGTTGGCGGAAACAGGGGGGAGGGGCAAATGGAAAGAGTTTTACAGAGTACTTGGTGTATTTATAGAGTTCTCCATATTACGTGACAGGCAAGTTGTGACACACGGTCAAGAGTGATCAGGGTGTTCATATTAAAGGGCAATCACGCAGGGTGAGAAATGTGCTCATTAAATGCCTGGGATGAAGGATCAAACTGTAAAAATGTAGGTGGAGGGACACAAACTGTCATGTAGACCTACCAACACACAGGTTGAGTGTTGTTAGGGAGGATATGGGTGGTGGTGGGGTGTGAGCATCATGATCAGGGGAGGTACACATCCACCAGGTGTGTGGTTTAGGTACGCTGGCCTTGACTAGTCCTACCTGTGACTAAGCTGTAACAGTTTAGCTGTAGCTGCTAGCCAGCTGGCTAAAACAAACCACCATTTTACGGGGAACAAAACACCAAAGATGAAATTTGCCTCCACACAGCAGATCCTTAACAATGCAAAGATTCATACTACAGCAATTAAGAATAATTATTTGTTTACAAATCTTGTCATTAAAAGCAGACAAAGTATGAGCAACTGGAGCTCTTAACAAAACTGAGATACAATCAATGAAAATCGTCAACAATTCACAAGTAGGGCTTGTACATAATTTGGTAAAACTGAAGGATTGGTTTCACTTCATTTTGGTAAAATAAAAACAAAAATGTGGTTGCCACTGCAGTGTCTCTATCTCCAAATCTGTTCTAATCAGCTCTGAATGCCTCAGTTGAAATAATTTAATCCTAGTTGGCTGTAGTCACTGCCTTGTTTGATAGTGCCAGCATTCCACCTCCAGTTTACCCGGTGGACATGTTCATGTTGGTAGTACGTTGAAATCCATGACACCACGCGTGACTGCTACCTTGAGGGCCAGCTGATGAGCATGTGAGCGTCACTCTCTGAGTCTGTGTTGAGAGACCAGTCACTCTTTGACAGGGCTGCCAGCCTACGAGGGGTGATGTGGTCACAATGTGAAACAGTGTTGCATATTTGTCAGAGTTGGCATCTATTTTCAGACATTGTGTGTCATTAAATAGCATGGCGGCTGCTTTGCTTCCTATTTCGGTGGAGTCGTCGTGGTCATTATAGAAAGTGACACAACCTCTTTGCTAATGAAGCGAGCGGCGTGAAATCGGCGGACAAGCAGGGAAACACGATCCCTTAAACAAGCCACCCTAGCCATGCAATCCTCCCGCTTCCACCATCCCGGGATGAAATCGCAGCTGGCTAAGTGTGACAAAGCTAAGCCCACAGCCTAGAAAGATCTAAAACAGCAGGTCAACTAGCTGAGGACAGTGTGGACAGCAGACACTAATGCAGATAGATCATGCTGCTCCAAGTCACTTGCACCACCTCCCCTTTTTCAATGTCTCCCTGGGGCCCATGTATTTATCAGCATTTACTCCACCCACAAATCTGCCTTCAAAAAGAAATCGCCTAGCCATCAGTCCCTATGTGAGTAGTGGTGGTGCGAGAGATCCACATACGTGGTCTCTTAGCATTTACAATTCCAACCGTGAAAAAGACTGTATGGGTAGCAGCCATTGGTTGACTACAGTCATGAGACACCTAGACCTACAGTGAGATTTTCCCCTGTCAGGTATGAAAGTAGTACCTTCAGTTTCCACGTGTTACCTTTGCCACAATTCCATTCCTAAATTAGCCTCCTGGCACGTTGTTAATTCGCTACTTATCAAAGTAACGATCAAAGCAAATGGACAGGACACAATTCAATGACTTGCTTTCCTTCGTATTTCACCTTTTCCATAATCTGTCCATACCTGGTGCTTGCGCGAACATTGTCTCTAAAAACAGAGTTTTTAAGAGCAGAGATTTTCATGTACTCACCCCTGCCTGTTGAGGATGCTCTGGGCCTGCTGCTCGATGAATAAATCCCCAGGTGAGATTCCATAGCGGGTGGAGGGCAGGGAAGCGCGGCGGGCGGTCCGAGGGGAGCTTGGTACTGCTGCCATGCTGTAGTCCCTAGTGGGGGCGGGGCTTGGCTCTTGTTGACTGACATCCTGGTGGTGATGGTGGTGGTGCTGGTGCTGTTGGGGTTGGGGCTGGGCCTGAGGTTGGGGCAGGGATGGGTGCACTTCCTGCGTTCTGCTCCTTGGAGCGACCGGGTGCTCTTGGGCCACACCACGGCGAGGGCGCTCTGTATTTGTCATCCTCTCTCTTTCCGCCAATCTGCTGGACCTGTCTTGTGTTGGGGGAGGGGCTTGGTTTGTATGTGCAGGGCTAGATGTGGGAACGGGGGCGTTATCTGGTTGGGTCCGCATGTAAACTCTGCCAACTCCAGAGCGGTATGGCACCCTGGGGTTCTGCCCCGGCTCCTCCACTTCTGGCTTCTCCGTGTCTCGCCTCGTGGGGTTTTGTCTGCTGGAAGGCTCTGGTTCGCGGCGGGAGCGGTACCTTGGGGTGTAATCCATGTCGATTTCCTGATCCAGGAGGATGCCGTATCGCTCTGACAGCTGGCGGCGGCGCTCGGCTTTGTAGCGGG
>OMPJ01008908.1:0-16416 GCA_900312935.1 Carapus acus | reverse complement strand
CGTGCCTCGTACCGCAGGGTTACGAGGGAGCGCTGCAAACCCCGGGAAGGAGAGGGAGAAGTGAGGAGATGGTGAGAGCTGTGGGCAGAAAGGGCGCAGACAGAGCGAGAGAGGCGGAGGACAACTGTCGGTAGGTATTCGCGTAGCTGCTACACGTGCGCCAGTGCGTATGCGTGTAAGAGTGTGAGGTCGGGTTTAGGAGGTGGTGGGGGGGTTGTTGGCGCTGTAACGGCGAATATTAATGGTGCCTTAGCAGGGTTTGTGCGAGGTTTAATCCTTCTTTCCGCTCTCCAATTAGATACCTCTGCCAGGGCCAGACGCTCTTGTGAGTGTTCCCCATTTGAGCGTGTTTAAACTTTGGCAGCTTTTCAACTTTTTTTCTCCCCCAAATCCACTCCTACTCTGTCAAAGCATCCACATTACAGCCCCACTAGCGAGCACGTACACACACGTGGGTGTACACACGCGCACGCACACACACACAAACACGCACACCCCCTTCTCACACTCCTCCACTCAACTCTCCATGGGGATCTCAACAGGCTGCTGGAAAACTGCATTCAGCAAAGCCCCTGAAGCCCCCCATTCAGCCACAAACACCCCCTTTTCCAATCCTATACCCCCTGTCCCCTTCAGAGCACTTTCCCACTATATTCTACCTTTCAAACCGAGTGCCTACATGCACACACGCACACGCACACACACACCTCGCTGGACACACAGTTCTCTTCTTATTCTTTAGTTGAGGACAACGTAGCCTGTTTGGACAAAGTGGCCTTTACCATCGTTTCACTAAACTTCCATCGAAACGCTGCCTCGGGAGGGATGAGGGGAGAGTTTGGGTGGGTGGAGAGGAGAAGAGGAGAAATTGTGCATGCATGTATGCAAGTGGAGAGTGCGCAAGTATGTTTTGTGGGGCCGTGTACCCAATATGTGGGGGGCAAGGTGGGCAATGAACTGAGTAGAGGATGCAAAAAAGGGAGAGAGGGAGCGAGCGAGAGAATGAGAGGGAGAGCTGACATCAAGAATACAGGGGGAACATGACAACTGTGCTCCAAATTCCACATCCCCCACTGAAGCGCTCTGCTGGAGCCCCGTCCGTCTATTTGATGATGTATTCACAAAAATCAAGACGGTGGACAGCAAAAAAGAAAAGGAGAGAGAGATGTGAAATCATAGTATTACCATATATGTAGAACCATAACTGAAATTAAACTGGAAGAGAAGTCTATAGTCTACAATTTTTCCTAAACAAGGTTTGGGAAACCTAAAGTAACTGATGCAAGGCTGGCGAACCCCTTAAAGCTTTCTAAACTGCAACCATGTTCGCGGTAGTCTTAAAAATGGGTGGAGGACCATCATCGAAAGGAAGTGATAGCAGTTGGTGGATGTATAGAAAAAAAGATGACGCCACAAAATGAGCAGTTTCTCCTCGACAGAAATAGACAATGTGTAGGTTGACCTGTCACTGGTGAAAATTCTACATTTGACAGAGCAGCAGCACTCTCCGGGCTCAAGTTCCTCCTCAGTCCTCTTTCTGCCGGCTCCATCTTTAATACTTTTACTATGGAGGCGAAAGTATGACACTTCAGAGTGAGGTGAAAAACAAATCAAAAACAAACCTTTCTAACAAAAGTGTATTTTTTTGGCCAAACTCCAAAGTAACTCAATGTCATTTATCCGAAGACACACGCTCCCTGTTTACCTACAAGGCCTGACTGACCCCGCTTTAGACCTCTGACCGTGCCCAATGTGGCAAAACCAAATTCTCCCCATCCGTGTAAAAAATCATCTTCCAGCAAACACACACACTGAGGCGTTAAACAATATCAAATGTAAAACAACACCAGCCACAGGATGTCAAAATTGCCAATGCTCAGCGCCAAGTGTTATAAAGGCTCGCAACCGCAGCATTCTTACACCGAGGCATCAGTCTGCTGCACAGCCATACCAGCCAATCATTAACCCGCGGGACGTTCCCAAACACAAATCCTCTCCCCTTCCCACCATGCCCACGCTAGCCAGCGCAGATCAGAATGAAGCCACCCACAGCCACCTATTTGGAATTAATCTCCATTTCCCGTTCCTTGCGCTCCGTGATGTCCTGGAATGACTCTTGGTTAGGTACACAAGGATTCCTGGCAAGTTGCTGTTAGAACAATTTCGCTGTACTGCTATTGCTGTAAACACAGAATGACAAAACTCCTGAAACTCCAACGTGACATGCGGGGATGGCAAGCCAGGGCGTCTGAAAAGCGACTGTGTAGTCTGAGCGGATGGTCGATGGTGATACTTGAGGATCGGAGCCCGGCTCCAAGTTCGGTGTGGGAAGGGAAATGTTTCCTGCAGTCGGACTCACTCCGTGACTGGAAGCAACATTAGTAACTTCAGCAGCAGCTGGAATGTCTGTCCTAACACCATTTAGAGATAAATTCATCTAAAAAAATATAGCCGTGCGATCGTTAAAATAGGGCAGGCGCCCACTGAGCTCTGAAGTTCCAAGAATCAACTGGATTGGTGCCTTACCAGAATCAGACGGAGGTGGTTCGTCCTCTTCGTCCTCCTCCATCAGGCAGAACATGAGTGGCTCCTCATAGTCCTTAGCGGAGACACAGGGAACCTTTCACCACACAGCATACCTAATAAGACTTTTCATCATACTAAAAACACGCCATGGCAACAAACGTCAAAGCACAAAAACACACGCGGTCTTAAATGCACCTGTGTGTGCGCACACATACAGTACACGTATGAGTGAGATCAATCGGACGACCATCTGTGCCACATAAAATGGCTCCTAGAGGATGGACAGCATCGTGCACGTACGCCACACCTTTAAAAACACAAATACGCACCCAGACTCTGACAAAGTGTGCTATTCAGCCGCGCGTGCCAGGTGCTGACCGCCACACCAAAACAATAAGAGCCCAACAATATGGAGCATTGAGGCGCAGCACTTCATGCTAGCTCGGGCTGATGAATTAAAACAGCGATGGCCGAGGTACACAAACTTTGAAAATATTCTGCGAAATTCTGTCGTGTACCCACGTGAGGTTAAAGGTGTTGATACAAAGTACTCACACTTTCCTCTGCGGCTGAGTTTGCTCCACTGAGATCTGGATACAGTCCTGAAAGGAGAGGGCGAAGTTAGCCAATCCCAAACACATCAAACGACTTTCAAGGACATACAAATATTTGCCGTGATTTTTCTGTGGTGTAGGCCCCGTGTAGTACAAGCCTCCTCAATATGTCACGCGTTCCTTTAACTGCAGTATAATGCATCGATCAAAGGAATACAAGTGTACAACTGCTCACCAGATACAAGGTTAGAAAAAATAAATGAGTGTATGGGTGGCTTGATACACATGCGGGGAATCACATAAAACCACAGGACAGGAAATGTAGGAGAGGGAAACGCTAATGACCCATAAAGGATATTTAGGGTGGGAGAGAAAGCGTGCAACAAAAACCAGTATTGAAGACACGAGAGAAAGCGCAGACTGAGAGAGGAGGAGGAGATGTGGAGCATATGAACATGCTTAATAATGACGCTAATCTGACAATAGTCTTTCTGTGCCTCGGCACCACAGCAGAAAACACATTCATTCACTGAGCCTGGTAGACGACTGATGCCAGCTGGCTCCAATGTGAGTATTGATGGGAGGGGGCAGAGACACACGGGGTGCCGCTGCCAAGAAGCAGGGAGAGCGAGGCAATGAGGAAGAAAGAGAGCGAGAGAGACGGACAGAGAGAGAGAGAGAGTGTGTGTCAATGAGTGACAGAGTGGGTTTATCCTTAAAAACTAAACACTGCATGCTAAAAATCTGATGTGATGTGTGTGACACTACGTTTAAGTTTTCTGATACAATGAACTCAACGTTTGACAGGGGCCAACATGCTTAAATTCATCATCTCACTGCTGACACAGGCCTGCCAGGCGTTGTGAATTATATAAGCAGAAGATCGTGGGAAAGACATTAGAGCAAAAGCTCACGTGACTCATCCTCAAAAGTCATGGACAATTGCTGTCGTCAGATAATGTTTGGACATGGATTCATTTTGACTGCTTTTCCATTGTCTCTTCCCCTGCTCAGTATTCTGTATTTACAGATCTATTACTGGTGCAATTCAGATGTGTTGGAGTTGAGGGGAGAAAGCTTGAGCAGGACACCTTCACTTCTCAGAACATACGTCTTGCGCCACCTAGTGTCACTAAATACACATCTTCACATGTCACCGCCTCCGAAGCCTCCTTAACTGGATAGTAATCTCATCTAGATACTTGAATGTAAGGAGTGTTTTCAGAGAATGTTAAGTGTTAAAGTGTAAATATGGTCAAAATGTATTTGCCACTTTGTATATTTTTTCCAAATTTACATTGTTTTTACTGTATTGTTGTGGGTGATTATATCTTTAGTGTTTTTTCCATTTGAACAATATGTTTTATACTGTCATATAGTTTCTTCTAAATACCCACTCACTATTTGCTGTGTTCCGCTGTGAACTCAACATAGCTACTTCACCAAAGTACTAGAAGATGGTGGGAAAATCTTTTCATTTAAAAGTGGTTCACGTGTGGAAAAGGTGCACAGGTTTTCGACAAATGAGAATAATGGAAACATGCGATGTTGTGCTGAAAAGTGGGTATGTGCCGTTTTGTATTTGCACTAAAATAAGAGGAGACTGATGTCTGTACCACTCTCAGAAGGATCATCGACCAGTTCTTCCTTTCCAAAAATGGTCTCCAATCGTTCCCTCCTTAGTGCTTTGATCTGAAGGACAAAAAATAATTTCTAAAAAGTTTTGACAGTGACCAAACTCAAAGATAATCAAGGTACAAGGTAATACAAGGTATTTGATAAAAGGTATTTGATGATACTTAAGACACATCTTGCATTGTCATCGTCTTTACTTTCATCTATGGCAGCACGCTTTAAACTCACCTCTCTGAGGAAGTCCTCATCCCTGAGCCAGTCTCTGAGAAGCAGGATGTCGGCATGGCGGCTCTGCTCAGAGCTCCATCTCATATTTTGGCGGACTGTCAGCGTTAGGTTCCCAGTCTCATGACAGAACCTCAGTAACCGAGATCGGTCAGCCCATACCTGAGATAAACCGGCTGGAGGCGTTGCTAAGGGGTTGGGTGGCCTAGACAGACAGATTGGTTTGTGTCATTACTGATTGTGATTGAGGGGAAAAGTCCAAGATAACATTACTGATGGAGATTCACGTTTCATTCAAACGGCTGTGATAAATATGTGTCCAAAAGGCTCTCAAACACACCTTCCACATCTTTTGGACACTGTTTTGTGATGGACACTCAACATGGCCACAGATCACACATTCCCGTTTTGACAGTTAACGCATATATCAACGTTTCCATTTTTTCCAGTCACTCAATGATCTGATAAGGGGAGGACATCAAACCCCCCTTATTTGGCTGGATGCGCTGCTGAAGTCTGACTGGGAGTTTGTAAACTCTCCCAGGACAGCATGGTGGTCTAATTTCTCCAGTTGGACCGTTTTACTTGTAGTTTGAAAAGTTACCGAAAAGGCATCGTCTCTGAAGCCCAAACTAACTCAGACTCTGACTCCCTTCTCGGCACAACGATGCCACACAGAGGCCGGTAATCTTACTGCGTGAGCAGCCGCAGCAGGTCGGTGTTGCCAGCTGCCTGGGCCAACTGCAGCGGTGTGACTCCATCCTCATTCGGCAGGTTAAGGGCCAGCAAGCCCCCCGGCTGGCAGAGAAGCAGCTCGGCCAGGCGACAAAAACCCCATCGCACCGCCAGGTGAAGGGGAGACTCTCTAGGACTTTGCTCTGCAGGGGAGATGGACATCAAGTATGATGACAAATGTTATAATAAAAGAAGAAATTAAGAGAAGTGACAGAAATGTGTGGAGTCTCACACAGAGATCCCTGCCCTGATAAAACACCTAATCACTGATGCACTTGTCCCAATTTTTCTACTCTTGTCCCCATTTTCTTTTCTTCCTTTTCTGTGGATTGCTATGCTCCACTAACCCACTTAAGAGCTGCAAACCAGTGACAGGTTCTCATTTCCGAGACTGCCACTCAGGGGAGGCTAGAGCCTTCAGTGCAACTGGCCAAATCAAAACACACAAAGGATAATTCTAAACAGCAATTTTCACAAAACTGATTGAACCATTTGTAAATTATTCAGCATACACACACGTGGTGTAAAAAAATGTGATCAAAATATCAAAAAATTTCACAATATTGCACAAAACTATCAATATGGAGACTGACATTTGAGCATCTCCTCACAATTTCTTTTGTCACTGGAATGTTTGAAAGCTTCAGTAATTTTCCTTAAGTATTCAGTGTGATTACGCGTCATCAGAATGGTACTATAAGTACAATATTACAACTTCTCTGGGTTAAAGCCACAACATATTCAATACAATACAATTTAATTTGTATAGCGCCAAATCATAACAGGAGTTGAAAAGCTGCCTCAGTTCAGGTTTGATGACTCGGTCGGACACACTGTGAGCAGGCAAGTGATGTCACAAGTTGTGTTATTGGATCAGACGCTGCACTGCGGCCATTTGAAGGGAGACACTGCAATGAAACAGACTGCTGTAACTGTGTTAAACCTAAAATGTGATTTGATATTTATGTAGGTGGCCGTGCACAAACAGTCAAGTCACACACAAACGCAGTGGCCTGGTGTACAACACACGCGCACACACACACAAACAAACTCGCACGCACGCAAGTACACACAAACACTCACACGCGCAGAGCGACAGAGTCGAATTTATCGAATTGCGCCTGGAGCTACTTCCAGATGGAGAGGCTCTATTAACCACATTACCTGCAGCTTAATTGGCTTTGATGAATTCAACAGGAGCGCATGTAACCATGGACGCTTCCGATCTCTGCCCATCGAGCGTGGAAAATGGGAATGATAGCATTGGAGAGTGGAGAGTGGAGCGCGGGTGGGGCGGCCAGAGAGGGATGAGGGTTGAAAAGTTCACCCTCCATTTTGCGGCAAGTTCAAGTGCTGACAAAGTCAAGTGGGACTGCCCGCTCGGGACCGTGGACTAAAACCGCGGACGTTATAAATACACACAAAACAAAACCCCTGTGCCCATTAAAGAAAACACTATCTGGTGGCCCTCTGATACTTTTAACCACATTTAGGAGACCTCGGTTTTGGTTGCTGCTCTCATTTATCTAATCACTCAAAATGGAGGTCTGGGTCAGCTGAGTTGACCACCTTGGTCGTCCTAAAGCTAATCATACTGCAGATTTAGCCGCATTCTCTTTTATTATTATTCTCTTTTTGTTCAATGCCGCTACCATTCAATTACCACCACATTTCTCTCACCCTCTCCGCTGTGGCTTCCCAGAACATTCCACCTTTGAGGGATATTGAGGTTGGCCATGGCCAGGGCCACACGGCGATCCATGGCCCAGCGAGAGCACTGCTGGCCCAGGCTGAAGAGGCTGCTCAGCTCCTTGTGATCTGAGGAGCTCAGGCAGTGTCCGTGGGTGACTAAATGTTCCGCCAGGTCCTGTGGAACAAAGCAATGAGGAGAGTGACAGGAATTCATGAGACTTAATACAAATATCCAGTTGACAGTGTCCTGAATTTCACCCTCTTTGGATCAACGTTAATCCCAAGTACTGATATACAAAAGTTTTCCTTGTACGTTCATGCAAACACACACTAGTACCCCTACCTGGGCGTCATCTTGAACATACTCCAACTCAGCTCCGCCCACCCACATGAGAGAGCACTCAGAGCACAGGTAAGCCTGGACGGACACCACCTCAGCCAGGTTATGGCCTGCAAATGGACACAAAAAAAAAATTGCAGACAGGAGAGAATCAATAATATTGATCCTACAACGCGTTTATGTTTTTGTAGCTACAGTATGTGCACACTGTCAGTTTGCAGTGTTGAAACTTCGACTGACAAAATGGAGATGCGCATGCAAGCCATGTTTCCACCATCTATTTACCACAGTTACGTCTTCAACCACTGTCCACACTGCTCACAGCTCACCAAGTAGTTACTTTGAAACTACAACACCAGCAAAACATCACTCGAAGTCTTTTGTATGTTTCAGCTATGCTCCAAAATGTCTGGGCGTTGAACCCAATAATTCTTCCGCTAAATCATGCGAAGTTCAGGATGTTTTGTTTTAGAATGTCTCACAAAAAAACGTAGGCCCCCCTAACGCCCCACGGATCTGTTCTTCTCCCCTCCTACGCGATCTGTTCGAGGTCTGTTATGTAATAATAATGTCCACACATTGGCAGTAATGATGATGGATTGTCTATCTTAGGCTGTTTCCTTTCTGATGAGGTGATAAGATTGTGAGCCCCTAAAGACCTCAGGATGCACACAGAGTGCATCTGTGTGTGCGTGTGCGCGCTTGTGTGTGTGTGCTTTTGCCTGCTGTTTAAACCCGCCACAGGGCAACGGTTAGAAAATGTATATTAATGTATACAAAACCATGAGGGAGCACGAGGATTATTTCAAGTTCAGATCACCCCAACTCCTTTTAGATGAGATGATTTATAAGTGAACACAGTGAACTGGAAAACAAGCACAGTCTGACACACACAATTAAATAATCATTAACACAGAAAAGACATACACACACTTACCAGGCACCATAAAGCATAACATGACATCACTCTGGGCCCTAATGACATGGACCAGCGTGGATCCCTCTAAGACGATGTAGACCTCTTCTCCGTCCGGCACCACGTCCAAACCGTGAAGCAAGGCGAATACTTTGGCTTGGCCCTGAGATTAAAAAGAAAAAGAAAAAAAAAAACACAAGCGTGTCGGATGGGAAAAGATATAATGAAAGGAGAGGTGTTTGAGAGGTCAGGTTGGAGGAAGCCTCTGCTCTGATTCCAGTCAGGGGGTGGAATACAAATCCCCCTCTGAGGATTCCTCTGATGGGGACACAGCAATCACCCTCAATAACGGTAGGAATGTCTGCATATTTAGTGCAAATCCTGTAAAAGCCGTGGGAGTTTGGGTCTGATGTGAGACAGATGACGAGACAAAGACCGGTAACACTAATCAAATGAGGAGACAAGGGTCAGCAGGTACAACAATCATCTACAGACCAAAAAGTTGCTGGCTTGATACCTTACTGGTGATGCTAACATGTTCTTGACTACGCCTGAACAGCCTAACTGCTCCTAAAATAAGAAAAAGTAAAATGACACTAAGGCATTTCAGTCAGGAATACAAAAAAGAATATCAGATTTTCCAAAACCCTTTTCTAAAAGACTGCAGGGACTTACACTGCTTTGCAATTCTGAATTGGAACTCAACTCATCTTATATGATAAAACGTGTTTCAACAGTGCAAAAACGTTACATCATCACATGTGCTTGAGATCCAATGTACACACACTGCTGTGGCCAAACTGAGTCTGAGTGTAATGATGCCACAGGAGACACAGCGGGAAAGCAAAAAGCTGAGAAGTATGCTTTAACAGCTCTGCTGAACTGAATTAAGTAGAATAAAGTAAAAAGTTAGGTCACACTTGAATAATTCCTCTTCCTCATTATTAATTCAGTGACGCATTGTGTGAGAGGATTTTGCATCAGATGGGGCCTGTGAACCTTTAATCAACCCAAAATCTCTTGTCATCACTCACAGACACAGTGTCAGCTAATCTTGCCTCTTTCTTACCTTATCCCAACGCTTTGAGGGTCTCAAAATCCACTTCCTTTAACCTCAGCATGTATTTTCAAGATTGGCAAAAACTCAGTTGAAAAATTCTGCCATGTTAACTGAACTTACAATATGGCAGCTACAGCACATGACATGCTCTAGACTTGCACTTGCAGGGGTAGAGGACGTTTGACACCGGGAGAGACTTTATAATTCAGTTAAGGGTTCATTTTCTCATTTCTACTTTGCATGTTAAACTGCGGCTAAATATAGTGTTCGACATCCACCACAGACAATAAGGTTGTACGCCTTAATAGACATAATGGGAACAATTAGTCTTAGAATTTGATTAGAAATGTACACAGCGGTGCATTAAGTGCCTCTGCAGTCCTTAAAAAGCCCGGTTATGGCATGATGAGGCATTCTGACGGGATTCTGTGTTATTTTTCAGTTACCTTGTCCAAACTGGTAGAAAACACAGCAAACATGTCAGCTGAAAAGCTTTTAAGTGTTAACCCCATGACTCACTATATACAGAGTGAGCAATGTATTCCATCCTTGAGAGGCAATGTTTCATTTGAATAAAAGGCATTTGACCAGCCCGTCCCTGCTTACAAGGAGAACAGCTTAACACTCTTAGTCATCATGCCTCCACTGCAAACACAACTTCAAAAAAAAACATCACTATGAACATAGCGGAGTTACTGATTGACTCCCTCCGTGTACAAATTACTGTCGTCAGCATTGTACTGAGGTTGAACTAGTTTTTTTTTTGATAAATCAAGAAACTATGATTCAGTGTGCTCAAGTAATCGAACATCCAAACCCTCTGTGATTCATTCACATAGACGTGAGAGTTCAGCAAGTAAGTGTTTGGTTCAGGCAGATACATTAGTCTCCTGTTGTGAAAACGCCTCCCAGACCCCTTGAAGAAACCTACAAAGAGTAACGAAAAAAAAGGAGCGACAAGGGATATCAGTCGTACTTTAAACATGCTATCGGTTGACATATTATTATTAGGGATGTCCGATATTGGCTTTTTTGCCGATATCCGATATGCCGATATTGTCCAACTCTCAGTGTACCAATACCGATAACAGTCGATACCGATATGTACGCCGGTAAACGCTTCAGGAGCGCATAGGCACTATTTCTGTGTAACGCAAGCATTATTTTATCTATCGGTTTTTAATTTATCGGTTTTAAAGCAAAAAAAAAAAAAATCGATACCGATATTATACCGTATATATATTATAGCGATATATAATATCGGTAGGCTGATATTATCGGACATCTTTAGTTATTATAAATGTGGTTAACACAGAAAGACATTGCTGATTTGTTTTGGTACTAAGAGACATCTCTTCATCCTGACCTTGGTGTTGTGGCATTTTGAATTAAAATCTGTGTCTCTCAAATCTTGACACCAGTTTGTAGAGATTGTCCAAAGGGCTAACAAACCCCTCAGGTAAATTGGAAAGCCGGGGTGAAAACTGGAGCATATACTCACATACAGAGGCACTTTCCTCCTGCTCAGCTCCATCTCCACAGCAACTGCAGGGCAAAGACGGCCATTAGATGTGAGTGAGACATGAATTAAGACAGGGTCAGGGCCATCATGTGATTCCTCCTCACTATTTTGTTATTTTGGCTGTTCTGCCTGCCCTTGTCCTTGCCTGATGAGATTATAAGCCCCTTATCTGCTCCAAGCAGAGTCTGAGGTCCTCCGATGAGACAGGCCTGATGTCTTGATCCCTAAGAGCGTGAATAATGATTTTAATGATGGTGGCTACAATTTGTGGACGCGTGCACTCACGGCACTGTACAAATCTGGAATCTCTAGAGTGTTTCTGTCTGCATGAGTGTTTGTTTGTGTCTCTGCTGTCCATCAGTGGAAAACGCAGGAATCAACACATGGTGACATTTGACAGCGTGAATTAGACCAAACTCCACTGCACTCCAGCTGTGTTCTGGATTCCTATTAAATTATAATGTAGCCACTGCAGTACAGAGCAAAGACTTAAGGACCTTGTAATTTAAGAGGGATGCCAAATGACACAGCTTATTTCTTTGGGAATACCACGACAAAAAAAAAACTGCTTCAGTCGAATTCTCGGTAAAATTTCCAGAGAGAATGCATGAAATTCAACGGTCAAAGAGTTGAATTGTCTTGTCACTTACCACAACAGACATTGAGGCATTAAGTTACCGCACGGCTTCACAAAAGTAACAACATTTTCCGTTTGCAACGCTCACTTCACGTTAAATTTCAAGATTAGCTGCTAAGATTCCTTGGCCGTTCTTTGACCTGACGTTCTTACCTTCAAAAAGGGCTCAAATTCCACAATAAGAGGCCAAACGCTGCGCTCCGCTTCGGTAAAACCCCGCAGCAGGCTCACTTCATCGGCCGTTCAGCTCCGTTTGTGTCCGTATCGAGGCGAAAACTTCATTTACGCTGTGGCGTCCGAGGCTCCGTCCCCGGTGTGGGCGAGCATCTTCGGCGGCGCTCTTATCTCAGCACAACCGGCGCCAGCAGCGCCCTCTAGCGGCCGAACATCAAAGGACCTGGCAAGGGATCGAAAAGCCTTGAGAATATTCCAAAACATATTCTCAAGTGTTGAATTTTGCGGCATACCGCGGGTAACTTCATCGCTCTGGCACACGTTAGGTTTAGAATGAATGAAATATTTAAGAGGACGTGCAGTACAGGGAGTATCACGACTCGGTGCAATGAAAATGTGAGTAGAATTGGCTAACAAGGTTAGCATGGGTCATCCCAGGACACTCTGGATGAAATATACAATATGAAGAGTCTGACGCACTGATGATCACTAGGTGAATGGATCAATACACTAACTACTCACCTACCGAATGATCACCGAATGCCAGTGTCGCAGAGTTTCTTACAATAGCCAAGATACTGTACAAACATCTCTGCTAAAGGTAAACATACTGACACCATCAACTCATACAATTTGAGACCAAGCACTGTATAAAAAAATGAAAACAATGACATGTGCTCTGAAGAAAATGTGAAATTCTGAAAATGTTTTACAACCAACTACATTTAGGAAGTAAAACTACAGCCACAGATATTGACATATCACGTTGCCTCCGCTAAGAATGCACAGGTGGAAACACACGATACTACTGAGCCTGGTCAGAAATCCAAGCTTCACGCCTTAAAAAGGTTCAGGTTTGTGTATTGGCACCAACAACAATGCAGGCTAACTTTGGAAAGAGTTGAGGGGAGGAGGCTTTAGGAGGACTAAGAAGATGCGGAAGAGGAGGACAATGATGACCCAAAGGATGAGGAGGAAGGGGACGAGGGCACGGAGGAAGCTGGGTGACAAGTAAACAAAGGTTCCAAAGGAGAGCAGGTAAGGAATCTCTTCCTGTGACCGATGATGTGAGTGGAACTGCTGTGTTGCTCTGCGAGAATAAACATTTTCTTTGTTTCCCGCCATTCCCTGTGTTAAGTTTGTTTCCAGCGTGCAATAAATGGAAATGCCACGGACTGGAGGTAACTCGAGTGTTTTATGGCTCACAGGTGTTTGGAGAGTGATTTGGGACGTTTGTGTGCGAGGCAGTGAAGCACGAATACAATTTTTAGAAGTTTATGAAGTAAGTGCTGAATGAAGATATCGTGTGGGAATGTTTTTCGACATAAAAATGTGACAGAGAGGCCCAGTTTGGGACAGGAGCAACCGAGCGGAAAGCTGAAGGATGTGGGAGAAAAGCTGTGCCAGGACATAAAACACAAGTAGGAGAGCAACCAGTGGAAAAAGGACCAGTGAAATCCACAAGTATACATCAGCCAAGCACCACTCTCAGCTGGAAACACCCTGAATGTGAAGTGTAAACGATGGATCCAAGGCTTTAGCGAACCAAAATGGGCACCAAAAATTGGATCCACATATCAGCATGCAACCCATTCTCCAATATAGTGACAAAGATGAATTTATTATCTTATAAAACATACTTATCGATGTCAAATCTTCTGAAAACACAAAACAGACATCGACATATCAAACACATTAGTCTGCATGCCTTTGGTTGGAATAGATAACCAAAACTGTGTATTCAAAACACTTTTAACAGATCTTTGCATCTAAAGTTTCTCGATACATAAATATATGTATTCACTGATCATTGTTTGTTGGCTGCTGTGCTTGCAGTCATGATTTCAAAATGGCAGTTGGGCACTATAGTTTGGGGACAGCTGTCCCTAAAAACTGAAAATCTGTTTCCTTTGATCCAACATCTGTAGCGTGTAGCTTTCCTGTGGGCCAAGGTTTTCCCAGCTGCCTACTGTTCTTCAGCGGTTCATCTAAAAAGCAGTCCCATTCCTGTGGAACCCTCAGCTAGCTTGAAGCTGTGGCCCCGGGGTGCTAGCGTCGCTCTGGTCCAGGCCATTGGGTCTGCTGCTGCCGACGCACGGCACGGGTTTCCGCGGGAGGGAGGAGGCGAACATTGTGTCCAACATGCCGAGCACTTCCAGCAGGTCTTGCTGGTAGTTGATCTCTCGCTCCACCAGCTCCTGCAAACGCAGCAGCTGGCGGTCCACAATTGGTGACTGGCCGATAATTGACCGGTAAATGTCCAGAATCATGTCGGCCATTGGGATGAGGATGGGGGCAAACCTCTGGTCAACTACATTACTGGAAAAAAAAAATAAAAAGAAAAAAATCTTGTTAACTCAGGCGAAGGAAGTCCGGGTGAATGCAAACTGTCAATTATTGGTGTTTATTTTCTTACCCAATGAGGAAGTTGAGCAATTGAGACAGTGAGCGTTCGTCCCTGCCTGCAAGGGCGTTCCTCAACGTCCCTCTTCGATCAAGCTCCTTTATGACAGCGACTGTGACTTCTGGCTTTCGATATCGCGTCCATTTCTACAAACAGCGGAGAGACACAGAAATCATTCGACTGCATGTTATATGAAAACACAGACATAAAATAATATCATGAATCTTAAATGAAAGATGTACCTCCATTGCTATGTCCAGGGCCTTCGAAACGTTGAATTTCTTGAGTTGTTTGTCATATTTTTCCAAATGCTCCCTCACTGGCTTACTGACAAGATAATCATCCTGAAGAAGACAGATTTTGGAATCACAAATAGGAACAGATTGTGGAGTTACAACTACAACAGGTGAACCAGCTCAGGGATCCTGTGTGTAACCCTCATGCTCCAACCCTGCTCCCCTCTTTCCTCATGCTGTTTTTCCTGACTTTTTTGTTGGCTTATTATTTACCTGTGCACATGCTCTCAAACTGAGCAAAAACGATTTGGTTCCACTCTGTATTTCAGCATTGATACCAGCACCATCACTTGATGACCTGAAGTACTACATGCTAGAAATGATTCACGTTACTTGCCTGTTTTGGGGTGTAGTTCTTTCCTTTCACAAAAACGCGGTACGTTGGCCGTCGTCTCTTTTGGCCCGCTGTCTCCTTTGCGTCGTCGGTGATCTTCCTGTGTTTGATGCTCAGAATGCTGGTTGTCATCCCCACAACAATGGATGCATCCTCTGGCTACAGGGGTATAAGGACAAAATTAGGCGGCTAAACATGCAGCATAGTAGCAGCAGCAGCAGCGAGAGTAGCACATGTTGTGGTTGTGTTACACTAACAATATGGAGTCTGACACATACAAAGGAGTATGACACATACAAAATAAGGACCCCACACACTTCCAGCAGTTCAATGCCCAGTTCTACAAACAGTACACCTACACTGAGACATAGGGAATAAAACAAGGAAGTGTACAGTTACTCTTTTTTTTTCTTTTTTTTCAAACTGTCAAGATACTGCATATTTCAGGTGGTGGTGTAAGAAACTGAAGCAGGGCTGATCTCTCTTGACTAGGATGTCTTTGCAATCCCAGGATTTCACATGCTACAGGCTGGGAGGCTCGTGTTACAGTAATGCACAAGATTCAGCACAATACCATCAGATTGTAAATTGCTTTTTAGTTGATGGGCTCTTTTTGCCGGTCTGATTTGCGCATATGAAATTGTTGGGGTTCAGTACCTCCAACAAGGTTCAGAACCACTGTTCTAAATATATGCAGTCCCTTGCCTCTGACTTTACTTCAGCATAATCGTGCACTAAAGACAAACTGATACGCTCGCACAGAAACATACTTCACTGTGAGAAACCAATGCTGAGCACTCTAAGCACAGCTAATATCAATCACACACCAGAGACGACAGCTTCACATGAAAGATGCAATTTTCTTACCGCTAATGCCAGACTGAGAATTGATGCGGGATAGTCAAAGTTATGGACAACCTTGTAGTTCGTGGTGTTGTAGACTTTAACGTGCCTGCAAATGGGGATCACTCGATTAGATTCACGATAACACCAAACATACTTCAAACAATAAAAGTGGTATTTAACACTTCCAAGATGCAGCTTTTCTAAGGCCCAGGCATTATTCTAGTTCTGATTTCGCCACCCAAAGCAAAGGCTGGTAGATCACAGCCTGACCCCATCTGGCGACAGATAGCTCACATTGCAGTCATTCTTACAGAGTACTTAGAATATTAGAAAATAAATTAATGAAAAACATATTGAGCATAAAATTAATACCAACTCCCTGGATTTCCAAAAATTGTCAGCCCATAGACAAGCATCAACCACCCATATACCTGTCCAAAGAAGCTGAGAGTAGCCTCTCTCCGTTTTTGCTCAGGCACAAAGAAGTGACGGTTTTGTGGTGGTTCTTGAGTAAAGCCAG
>OMPJ01008906.1:0-25653 GCA_900312935.1 Carapus acus | reverse complement strand
AGCAGGACAGGTATGTGACGTGACACGGAATCGCGTCTGTTGGCTATGCGCGCACGTGCAGGTCTGTGCTCCCGTCTGTTTAAATGAAGCAAAAAAAAAAAAAAAAAAAGCAGCAAAAGCTCCGCTGCGTTTGAGGTTTAGAAATACCTGAGAAAACATAGCTTCTGCGGACGCTACCGCGCTATTTGATCAGTAAAATAGTTTCACTACTTCAAAGCTATTTGATTTAGAAAACAGCGACGTTACGACCACGCTACTGAGAAATGTAGTTCAACTAGTAACCTCGCTACTTGTAACGCCGCTACTGCCCAACACTGCGTGTTAACAAGCACTAGGAGGAACTGATGAAGCAGAGGGACTGATCCCCCTCTGTCCTCAACAGTAGCATAGTTTCCATCGGCAGAGATAATGCACCGTAAAAGAATGAGACAGATAAAATGTTCTTACATAAGATTTCCTCCCATTGCATAAACATACAATTTTGTTGATATAATCAAAATCAAGCAAAGGATGAGGACATGCCTTCATTCATGTGTAAACAGAGATTCTATCTGTTTACAATGTCTGTTATTATGTGCATAACATCTAACTTTAATTACGGAGATAAGGAGAACTTTCCAACAGCAAACAGATCCAAGTCCATTGGCAATGCTATTAAGGATGTGGATAAAGGAGACTATGGGACAGGATGACAGCATTTAGCATGACTTAGGCTTTGTAACTACATCAAAATCATTCCACTCAAAATGTTTTTTGAACAGCAACAGTGTTTTCAAATGAAATACGGTAGTTGTTTTTATCAAAAAATGATAGATAGATTATCCAATAGCCACCCACTATCAATACATGTTATTATTTTGCGTATATTCTATAAAGCTTATCTACAACCTGCCGTTAATGTTTCCCCTTGATGAATGAATGATCATTTCCAACTAGGGATGTCCGATATTGGCTTTTTTGCCGATATCTGATATGCCGATATTGTCCAACTCTCAATTTACCGATACCGATAACAGCCGATACCGATATGTGCGCCGGTAAACGCTTCAGGAGCGCATCGGCACTATCTCGGTGTAACGTGAGCATTATTGTATTTTTATCGGTTTTTATTCTAGCAGTTTTAAAGCAAAAAAATCCAATACCGATATTACCTTTTTATGCTAATATTGGGCCGATAATATCGGTGGGACAATATTATCGGACATCTCTATTTACAACCACTGCTACAACAAATGTTGTGTCATCTAATTTGAGCAGGCCGAAACCCAAAGTAAAATTCCACAGTCTGTGCTGCCATTGTATTTGCATTGCAGTCACCCAAGGCTGGTGCATTTGTTTTTGTGTGTATACATTATTCATTTGTAGCATCAGAAAAAACAACAGTTCTTTTAACAGTGAGTCATGCAATGCATCCAATGCATCATTCACTATAAAGGGACAAATAACTAAATATCAAGCATTCCCAGACATTTGCTAAATAACAGGTTTCCTTGGGTTAGTATGACTACACTCAATGGCCACCCAAACCAAAATCCAAAATTGAAATGGCAATTTGAGTAAGATAATACAGAATTACAGCTCCATAATATCCATCTTACAGAATACCGAGGCTGAGGATCTTACCTCATGCAGCAGTATTGAAATATCTGGAGACATCTCCTATTGCATCAAGCATTTCCGGCTCTGAGGGTTCCAAGAAACAGCCATACTTTACCTCCACATTACACTCCCAAGCAAGGTAAAAAAATTCTTCCATTGAAATACATGATGCTCTCTCACTTACAGTGCGGTCTCAGAATTTGTCTGATTTCTATCAGCTTCTGTAAACATATGGCAGAGTGAGTGCATGTTCTGACATTAACTTTAAGTATAAAATATAGAAATTTTTATTCATCAGGATTAGAAGAGCTTTGATCTGTATGTAATTGGTTTATCTGAGCATTTTTTGGAAAAAGACACAGACCAACTAAGGCATATTAGTAGTCCTTAACAAGATTGTTACAGTAAAGCACTTCCCTTATGTGTCAGGGCTGAACTTCTGACCCCAACCCACCCATCCTGTGAGAGGGCAAGCCCAGGAGATGTTATGCCTCTCTTTAGAAGGTCAGTACACATGGAAAATTAATTTGTTCATATTCTGTGCCTGCTTGGTCCTCATTGGGATGTTGGGGTCTCAACCCCAGAACTCATTGGGTGAGAGGAGGGGCACCCTTTGGATTGATTACCATTTAATCACTGGGCCAGAAAGAGACACACACACACAATTACACTCACACATCTTCCTATGACCAATTTTGGATCACTTGATGTTTAAGGCCTGTGGAGGGAAGCTGAAGTACAAGTACAAGTAAAAACAAAACAAAAATGAAAGCATACTTGTTTCTTGTTTCCCCTTGTATTTTGAAAAATTTTTGCTTGTTCCATCTTCCTCCCTATCTTTCTACTACCAGATTGGAAACCCCACTATAATGTGTTATACATGTGTCTTGCTTACTGTGTATTAAAATCCTCAAGGATGAGCTACTAAGTGAATGTCTGAGACAGCAAAGGCCGTATGAGTGTGCAGAAGATCAGGAGCAGGCAACCTGGAGGGAAAACCCCCCCATGGCATGTACCATTGCCAAATCGAGTGAAGTGGCTCACATCAATAAGACCTACCGATGGCTGGAATGGCGGGCGCGCGACAATATTTTCGCTCGGCCGCGAGTTGTCGGCGGAAAAACACTGCATTAGATAATCTAGATAAGTCTCAATCTAAGAACAGGATGCCTATTAGGAGCAAGACCCCGACATTTGACAGGCCATCATCACTTGTCAATTTCCAGTGGCGGTCTGCAGATTAATAAAGCATAGAACACAAAGACTCTGGGGTAGAAGCTGAATTAGTAACATGCATTCATGAGGCATGTACACAGGTGAGAGAGAGATGAAGACGAGAGAGAGGAAGAGGAGAGAAAAGCTTAGTTTATCCTGAAAAATCCCTAGTCAGTCTAATTCTAGCAGCATAGCTCGGACTAACTATAAGCTTTACCAAATAGGCAGGTTTTCAGCCCTCTCAAAAAAATTGTGAGGGTGTCCGCCCCCAGATTGAAACTGGAAGATGGTTCCACAGGAGAGGAGCCTGATAGTTGCAGGCTCCGCTCCCGCTCTACTCTTACAGATTCTAGGAATCACAAGCAGCTTCCCGTTAAAGGGGAGCTTTTCCTTGCTATTCGTGCCCACTGCTTGCGAATGGGGAAAGTGTTGGGTGTCTTGGAAAGCGCATTGAGATAACCTCTGTTAGGATTTGGCACTATACAAATAGAATAAAATTGAATTGTTGTTTTATTCTTAAAATTTAGCACAATGCAAATACAGTTCAATTCATTATATATGACCTGCATTTGTCGGGTGACCTGACTTGCAGTATTAACACTGAGACAGTTGTGAAAAAATCCCAGAAGAGACTGCATTTCCTGAGTGTTCCTGGGAAAAACCACAAGACACACGATCTTGTTCTACCTCTATTGTGTAGAAGGCATTTAGAGAGCACTTGTCTGAGTGTGTGGTTTAGCAGCTACATAGTGGCAGACAAGGAGACATGCCAGTGAGTAATAAACAAGGCTCAAAATGTAAAGTGTTTTCCACCACTGCCCCTTACGGCATGCTGTCAGAGGAGGGCTCTTGACATTCTGAGGGACCCCTTCATACCTGGGCATTCCTCATTCCAGCTGCTGCCCTCAGGCAGATGCATTAGGACATTGGAGGCTAAAACTAATTGACTTTGATAGAGCCTCTATGCAAGAGCTGAACTCTGACTCTGTGATGTACTGTATAGTGGAAAATGGATGATGTGTGTGTCCATCTTAAAACTAGGCCCATTTTCTGAGAGGATGGTGCTGACTATTTTTATTGGGTTTCCACCATGATCGTACTAACCTTGAACTTTGACCCAAGACAGGGTTACAGTTTACATCTGACTGTGTAACTGTAAAGGGCTTACTCATGCATACATTCCTTGACGGCTTATCAGTTAATTTTCAAATCTACATCAATATAATATCCATGCATCTTCAAAAAAATGTCACACTAAAGTTGAGACAAGATTCGATATTGAGGCGGAGCTTCATGGCTTCTCGTATGACGAAGACCTGCTCCGACGGCGACTCCTGACGGACACATGACTACTGGCAGCTCGCGAGATCTGGCCACACTGACTGGCGGTGCATAAAGATCACAAGCCACAGAGGGGCAGCAACGCTACAAAGCCTCGTCTTGTCAGCCGGAAACTTAGGAGAAGAAGAGCCAAAACATCTAAGGACCTGTGGGCAATGTAGGTTATATAGAGAAGTCCACGCCGTTGTTGACCTGAGATATCAGTGCCACGGAAAATTCTACCGACGTCCACCAATATTGCAGTCATACATACGAAAACATGTTTTTTCCCCTACCGAGCGATATGATAGTCAGTTGTAAGGACAGATGCGGTAGTTATGGTGTTTTGCATGTGTGAACCACTGTGACATCAGGCGCGGGTCTATCACCATCGGAATTGAAATTTGAGTTTCGAAATCGTTGCCATCAAAGCTTCAGTCAATGACTAGCCAGCAAGACAACCCTCGTGTTTTGTTGCAAACGCCAGGTCGCCAGTAAGCGAATTGCGTGGAACGAGTAGAGATGTATGCTGAAATTTTAAACAGATGCAGTGGAAGGTGAGGTATAATTCCTCCAGGTTAAAAGCTCTAGCATCCGACACATCTCAAATAAATCCTCTAAGTTTGTGTTCATATCCAGCAGAGCACTTGAAGTTCAGATGTTTGCTCGCCACATCGTGATTTTTAAGCCAAATCTGCTAAAGTAGGTCGCTGATATGTGTGTTTGATTTATTTTGAACACAGCCCGGAAATACTCCTTTGCAGAGGGATTTGACACTGAGGAAGTGGGACGTGGCTAGGATGTATCAATGCTGGTGGTCGAGATAGATATGAAGATATCTGAATCAAAGCTGCTATGTAGCCTCGCTACACTGCCTTACCTAGTTGAGGGGACAACACCGTCAATTCTCTGTCTGTGTTGTCGCGACTTGACAACTAGCGAAATTGATATACGCTGGCCAGATTTCACGAAGGATTATCTATCTCATGTCCAAACAATTTCTTCTCATTGCAATTGGTCGTAACCTCCCATTGCATAATACCATTATGTGAATCGTATGTTGCACATATTTTAACCGTCTTATTTTTGACGGTTTTCTTGGTGAAGGCAGAGGGCACATTTTTTCTTCACTTTTTGTTTTTTGGGCCATTTTCATATCTCCTAATTAACCATCTAATAATGACGGAGTCCACCTTGGCCGTGGGCAGACTTGAACTGACCCCCAACCCACCTGTTGGGGTCACATTATCCTCGCGGCTCTCTGGCACCTCCACGACCAAAGAGAAGAGTGAACGTCGGCTCTCAGGGTCACAAGCACCGGCTCACTTGAACGGCTGCGTACCGCTGTCTCATCAGGTGGCAGGTCACAAGTATGGGGTGGATAAAGTGGGTAAGTAGTTCCCATTCTCTCTGTTTCGGTATAAGATATAATCATCAAATCAACATTGTGCTGCTGTATCGTAATTTAAAAGTGAGATCAAATGCCACCTCTGAATCTGAGAAGGAAAACATGTGCCTGCTGCACATTTTTTCTAGATTACTAAGTGATTGTCCAATTTTGATTTTTTAACATTTAACTTTGGTTTTGGTGTACCTTTGTTTTAACATCCCCACAATATATCACAAGTGAATCACATGTGCATGCCAGCACTTAACAATGTCATTTTGAGAGTCTCACCTTTCCCCCTCACCCCTCCTGCTGTAAACTTGGACTAAGAGTAGTCAGTTGAGTAACTTTACTGTAGCCTGAATATCAGTGCTCTAATTGCAAACAGTTTCACCTTTAGAGTTTTTTCAAACATTGGTGCATGTGCAGAGCACTATTGGCAGCATGTGTTGAAAAAAAGTGGAATCTGTGTGTGACATCATGTGAAACCACACATTCTCATTTCAATTATTTAATTATTTTTGTATTGTTTTATCACATCCCTCTACTTGCTAAACAGTTTCACCTGCTCCACTTTCCTTAGGTGAAATTGAATATTAGACAGACTAAATGTGTTTCCTACATGTGTGTTTTCAAATGTGTGCATACATACTGACAGTGTTTCTTTTGTCAACATGGTAAGTCGAGTGTTTAAGTATATAAGAAAGCAAATGGATTAATAGTGTACAGTAGATGGAACCCAAGTTGTTAGTGTTACACTTGTCAAACTGGAAGTACAAAAAGTCAGGTTTATTTGGTCAGTGGGTGAGGATGAAAAATGTGATGTTTGACGAAGTTTCTTTCTCCTCTGCCCTTTCTTCATCAGCCTGTCTTTCTCTCATCACCTGTCTACCCCTCTCTTCTTTCTCTTTTCTTTGTCTCACTCATAAACAGCACTGTGAATTCTATAACTCTGAGCTAGTACTCTGCCAACAAAATCTCTCGCACCTTTTTCTTCTGAGTGGTGCAAACAGTCTGTCGTCAAACAAGCACTGAAATCCTGTTCAACTTGTAAAACAGCTTTCTGAAAACTAACACTAAGTTTCGTCCTTTTCTCTTTGTTACTTGAGTAGACCATTCCACAGGAGCAATTGAGTAATCTGGAATAGTCATTTTAGAAATCTGGATTTCACTCAAAGCTCTCCAAAACTCACCCAAAATAAGATCAGTGAGATTATACAGTGGTGAGATCATACAATGGTACCCTGATGTGCAAGCAACCCAACATTTTTTTGAGACATGAGCCATCTCTTGGTCCATATTTTTATTAGAGATAAGAGTAGAACTCTGAGCTACGAGTTGTGCGTTTGGACATACAACAAGCTGCACCTGAATGTACCAGTAAGCTGCAGGTTTTCATATTCACACATGAGTTATTTACACAGAAAGACGGTACTGGGAGGATTTTTTGTATCATATTTTATATTCAAATCCTGCTTTTTTTCAAACGGTGCCTGAGAATCAACAGTATGACATCAACACAATACCAACAGGACAGTAACATGTCTGGTCACAAAATGAGACACAGCACCAATATATAAGCCTCTGACTTCTGAAAGCCTTTGTCGTCTATTTTCATTAACTGAATTCCTCCTGCCGCCGCCACCAATTATTCATCGATGCCAAGCTTACACTCAGTCACTCTTCACTCCACTTTGATGCCGAGATCGATTGCCTTTACAAGAAAAGCTGCATCCTATGCATTTCATTGTTGGTTTGGGGTTATTGAATGAGGCTAGAACTGATTAAAATGATTCTAGTTATTTTAAATGGAAAAAAAAAGTTTGAGATTAAGTTTGAGAGGACAAAAAACAACATTATGAGAATAAGGTCATTGAATTGAATTTTCAATTATTGATAAGAAAAGGCTTAAACATAGTAAACAAGATCTTACATTATCACTACACGAAAAGCAGTTAGCCTTGGCCGAGCAGCCACTGTATCGCTGTCAGTGTGTGCAATGCTGTACAGACAACGCATAATAATAAATACACTGTATTGATAATACTGTTGTTAAGACTTATATTAGTAGATTTCTTCATAATATTTGAAAGGCAATCGATCCATTAAGTGACATGGTCCAGGGCAATTGACGATTTTCTGTTAAATGCCAGGACAGTATTTGAATATCATGTAAGCATTATACTTAAATACAATAATGCCCACGACTCCTCTCAATCAACTGCTTGAATTCAGAATGTTCAAAGACTACTGCACCGTTCCGCTGCTTAATGGTTTTTATCCATGAAACGGAATTTGTATTGGTCAAGGTTAACACCCGAAAGTGCACAAGACAGGTGAATATAGTTCAGGCAGGGTGGCATGAGTGTCACTTAGTCGTGTGCGATACTGCATATTTTGGTATAGATCCAATATTGACTCAAATTGGGCCAGTATCGCAGACACTCAATAAATAAGGTTTAAAAAATAAGATTTGTCATTGCAAAATCTCAATTGTTTTTCATGAGTTTTTTGTGTAATGCATTCTTTTCATCATTTAGTATTTAAAACCCAGGACATAGTTGGGACAACGTTTATAATTAGACTGAAAATGCTTCCTAATCAATTTTTTTCTTTTTTTTCCAGAAAAGAATCTCAAATAAAAAATGCATGCAAACCAGGAAACAAATAAAAACAAGTATTGTTGAGCAGTTAAATAAATAACAAATAAAAATGAAATACAAGTTCTCAACAACAAAAACAACTGGTGAAAATATTAATAATATGAAAACAACTCGGCAACCCTAAAAGCCTTTAGTTAGTCTGTGCAGAGCAAAGGTTGTGGTTACAAGCTTTTCGGCTTGAAAATACAGAGCCTGGGAACTCGCTAGTTTGTTTGCTTTGCGTGACTTGGGTGACGGTGCAACATCTAAACACAAGAGGGGGAAGGGGGAGCAATGTGTGCCTGCACACAGGGGCGGTGAGTCTGATGACCTGGCTGTTTCCTCTTTGCCGAAACTGAAGCAAGGATACAGTGGAGCTTAAAGTAAAGAATCATTCTTACCAGGGTAGTATCCATCCGATGCCAATCCTTACTTAGTACAGATACTATCAATATTCCTATCAATCCGCCCACCACTGTTGTCAGTGATGACATGTGACTGAAGAATAGCAGCCAGACCAAAAGGGAGGGTCTACAGTCGGGGAGTGAGACCTGTCATGGCTTGTAGTTTGGAGATAGTGACTCTGTCCATAATACAGGTGGGTGGGTTGGTGGTTGATTGTTGGTGGATCTCAGGTGTATTCCGATGCTTTAAGGTTAGATTAAGGGGGAACTGACACAACACAATTCTCTTTGCTGTCACATGCTACAGGGTAGCAAAAAGGTTAACATACACGAAACAACCATGGCTCTCAATTACATGCTGTGTTATAACAAATTCAAAGCGTATTGGAAGACATTTCATGCGCATTATGTTGACGTCTGCCAAAATAAAAATGACATTACTGATTGAAAGTCTTATAAAAGAGCAATCGTTGAACAGCAGAATTGTTAGCTCTACTCTTAAATGGAAGATCAATATAAGATGCTATCTTTCACCAAGAGTACAGAGAGTTATTGGAAGACGCAATGAGGAGCGGCATGCTGAAAAGATGTGGATAAACCGGCTTTCTTTAGAAAACAGCAAGGTGTGGTATTTGCCCAAACATGGCGTCATTACGTCATCCAAAAATACACAAGATTCAGGTTGTGTTTGATTGAACTGTTTCAAGTAACCTAGACAACAAACTACGGATTGTACCTGATAAATACACAACTGTGACGCCTTGTTTGATTCCATCAAGAGCCAGTGGCAGTAATGGCAGACATTAAGTAATGTACCATCAAGTCAAGTTAAATGTTGATGACTCAAAGTTCTTGTTTGCTGCAGTGGCCCATGGTAACATCAAGCAGGATTTGGCAGAGTACAGGCAGTACACCTGGCATTGCACCAGTTTAGTGCAGCGTCTTCATTCAGTTGTGCACGGTAGCAAACAACTGCAGAGGATAACAGTGAGCAGTAACCCAAGGTAGCTTCAGACAGTCTTGAATAATTTCTGGACCGGTGTAAAATCTGCGCTGACTGAAGCTGAGGCTATCCAAGGTATTGACTTGTGCAAGGTATTGACTTCTCTCTGTGCTGGACGAGGGTTCTGATTAACATAGTTTATAATTGACAACAGAGCCATGCTAGTCTCTATATCAGAAGGACTTTTACGTAGATAAAGATGGTTCACTTTTTGAAAAAGCTCATGGAGTCAAATAGAGCATAGAGGATGATTCCTTTATGTTTACTATAACCAAGAAACTTGAGACCTGTACAGGAGGAGTACCTGTAATTCACCTCTTTTATCCCATACTGTATAACAAATACTCTGCAGCAGGCCAGCTATACCTCAGAGGGAGGTCTAATTATCCTCAGAGACCAAGTTCTCACAAACTCAAAGACCACAATCTGGAAAAGTGCTCATCACTAACTCTCCCAAGGAGGGACCCAGAGTCCATTAATTGATGCTAACACATCTGCCCAGTGAGATTACAGACCCCAAAGATCATTACTTCAGACTGTTTTCGTTGTAATTACCAACGTGCACAACTAACGTATCCAAAAATTTGTGCCATATGCGTCTGCCAATTTCTGCGCTTGCTAGCCCAAGTCTTCAACAGTAACCAAAAGTTGGCCTCTACATTGGGCCTTAGCCCCCCTGGGATACAGTGAACCATAGCTCGCCTAGCTAGCTTAATGCCATGGGTGACGATATCCCCAATAACTAATAATAATGTTTGGGGAGTTGCAGGGCACCGGAGGAGGCAGATATGCCTTGTAGGAGAACCTGTATGTCAGAAAGACTAGGTGCCTCCGGATGCGTGACCTCTTGTGATTGTCACAATCTCCAAATTGGACTAGGGAGGGCTAGCTTGGCTTTTCCTGTCGGCTAAATTGCTGTTTGCCCCATGCAGTACAGATCTTCTCTCTGTTAGCTAAGATTAACCCCAATACATTTAATGCATATACATAACTACAGATTCCCACAGAAAAAAAAATCCTGTTTTTTTTTTTTGCAAAAATAATTTAGATGATATATTGTGTAAATAGTTTTATATAAAAACGTTTTTCAACTTAATAGTTTGAGACTACCTAAATTTGCACATCATGTTGAATTGCCATCTGTCTGATAACGTGAAATTAATTAGAATAATCTGGCATTATGACCTAACAGTCACTTCTTTAGAACTCCTTCACCAAATAAGATTTACTTGGCTGTAATTTTTAACATGAATACTTTTAGTGAAGTAATAATATTTTGAAGTAAAGCCTCTCTGTCTTAAGTACTAATTTTGGCGTCTCTATCCACCTCCGAGCATGGGTCCCATAACAGTTCAACCAGTCTACCTTCACAGCAACCACACTTAAATGGCTAGAAAGGAAAGACGTTAGAATAATCAAGAGATTGAACTAAAAGTAAATGTAATCCGTTATATGCTCTGAATATTGAATATTTTAACACCAAAACTCACATCCCTCCTTTAGGAGAATGTAATGATTGTAGTCGTCCATCTGTATGTAGCTGTATTTCCTTGCATGTGTGCATTGACATGCACACATGCAAATGCACACAATTATCTTCCCCCCCACACAGAAACCATGTCATTCAATTAGGCAGGGATTCCTGAGTTAGTTGAGGGTTATGTGCCTTGCTCGAGGGTTGTTCTGTGCTGAGATTTGAACAAGTTACCATCTGGTCCCCCAGACTGAGCTCTGCCCCTCAACTTCATCAGATCTCAATGAGGAAAGAGATTGCGCTGGGTGCCTGTCCTGATATGGCCATAGTTATTTGTTGGAAAGGAAAAGAGTTCACAAAGGATTGTATATTTAGAATTCTCCACTTATTCTCCACTTGGACTAATAAAGTTTTCTAATACGATCTGAGTTTAATGGAAATTAAAACTATCAACCAATAGAGGGTCTCAATTCAAAGATTCACTGAAAATCAAATTTACTGCAAGTATTGAGGCTGGTAGGCGCGTCAGTTTTTTCCCCCCATCTGTAGTAAGAGTCCTGTATCAGTTGAGGTGGCCATAAAGATGAATGTTTCACAGTCAGGCCAAAGTCCTTTTCTGTCTTGCTCTCTCCCTAGTTAGCGATAACCAATACAGGTTTGATAAGTATAGTGGTCTTGGTGTTGCAATTTTATTTTTGTGTACCCACTGCCAGATCAGGTGTTTGCAGTTGACCAAAGAGGTAATAGTTTGTATTGAATCTTTTCACGATGATGATGGAGCAATGAACAATCAGCAATGAATTGATGAATGACTACATTATTTGCCTGAAATTGTCAGATTGTGGCTGTCATGAGGTGATCTAAGTAGTTTAAGGATGCAATACATGACACTATGTTAGATGCGAAAAAAAGTCCATAATCTGTGTCTGTTTTTTATTTTGTGTTCTGTCTTTTTTTCTTTTTTTTTTTAAGGTATTCTGCAACACCCAGATGGAACAGTCCTCAAGCAGCTTCAGCCACCACCAAGAGGTCCACGAGAGATGCAGTTTTACAGCATGGTGCAATGCAGAGACATGCCTCCACACATGCACACATGCACACACAATTGTCTGTCTGCATAACATTTAAATTTTCCCAGGTCTATGCTGAAGACTGTGATGATCCATGTCTTCTGGCACTACAGAAACATCTTCCGAAGTACTTCGGCACCTGGTCATCCCCTGACAGTCCTGATGGTATTGGCCATTTGTCTATCTGTTTGTCCATCTGTCCATCATTGGCCATGTAGATGTATCGTCTGACTTCTTCTCAGAACAGATACACCAATGCACTACAAAATGCACTACAAAGTGCGCGACAAAATGATATACAAAAGCTAGACACTTGACCAATGTGATGTCTCCACTTCAAAAACCCAAAATTTGCTCCTCAGGATCACAAGGGTTCGTGTTGAACATCATTCACATCCTTTGATATCTTAGGCTGAGAGCGTCGGTCTTGGCATTGGAGAAGAGACATTGTAATACAGCATACCACCTACAGGCCAAGAGACGTTTCAGCTGCAGATATTCCAGGGAGAGATACCCCTTAAGTCCTTAGACCCATGATCTGTGGGTCTTTGTAAGCCCATATTCCATGACTTCACAGCTGTGCTACCCTCTACATTAGTACATCACTGCTTCGCCCAATCCTACATACAAAGGGATTTGAAGTCTTTAGTAGTTGTTTGCATCTGCCATGATGTCCTTGGCTCTCCATTTAAGCTTTACAGTGGGCCTTTTCAGGTCTGAGGTGGAATCTACGACCTTTGTTGTGGATGCAAGACGGCTTGAGGAGTGGGTTTCAGTGGACTGGTTCCCTTCCAATAAATCAATCAATCAGTCAAGTCACTTTGAATGATCTGCTGAATCTCTCCTTCACGATGGTCTTACAAATGGGATGGATGTAGATTCTAAACACATTCTATATCAATTTTTTCATCGCAAGACTCTTGTGATGACACTTTTGTGTCGTTTGTTTTTCCTTGGCTTAAAGCGCTAATGTTTCAAGTTGAAAGCAGTTCAGCATCAACACCTCTTAAAAAGTATTACAATCAGTGAGTGTAAACCCCTTCCATACATGAAAAAAATTACAGTACCACTATTTGTCACTGACCCAGATCTGTACTTGAAGCTGGAGGATGTGACTCGCCGGTTTGTGAAACCATGCATTATGGACGTCAAGCTGGGCCAGCGAAGCTATGACCCTTTTGCCTCTCAAGAAAAAAAGGAGCAGCAGATACGAAAATACCCATTGATGGAGGAGATCGGTTTCCTGGTGCTTGGCATGAGGGTAAGTTGAACCAGTTCTTTGTAGGTAGTACACAATCTTTTTAGTTTCATTTGTTGTTTAGCTCTTATCGTCTCCTCCTCCTTATCTGTCTCTCTTCTCTCCATCTGCTTGTCCCTCTTATCTTTTATTAAGCTATCAAGTAACGGCCTTTCTTTGAGCACTGCAACCTTAAGCAAAGAACTGACATTTAATTTACATTGGCTGATAAGTTAAATCAATTTGAAATCACTGATGTGTACAAAAAGACATCTAAATGTCAGTGACAAACGATAAAATGACTGTAGATAACTATATAAAAAGCACTACTTATGCAGATGAATACAGCATCATGTGTCAGGAGCGTCTGTAATCAAGGAAAATAGTCACCGGTCATCAAACTTAAGTGGACATCATGAAGCATTTAGAGCAGGGGTCACCAAAGTGGTGCCCTCAAGGACCTATGGAGTAGCCCTCATTGCCTAGTCTAAGACTAGCAACAATCTTTAAGGAATCTTCATTGAGAGTTTATTTTTGAATTATTGTCTCTGAGTGAATTATGATGGTTCATAAATACTGTGTAGAGCTATACATAAGTTGAAAGTGAGGGTTAGGGTTAGGGTTATCAACCTCTGAAAAAATGAGGAAATTCGTCACAAGTAGCCCTTTGTGTCACTCAGGGTACTATAAGTAGCTCACAGTGCCAAAAATGTTGATGACCCCTGATTTAGAGAAAGGTGAAAGTGCAACCTCCTCAGAGGACTCATTAGATGAGTCCTCTATGTTGTCTGAGGTGTCATCTTTGTTGATGGCCAACACCATCAACTCCATTTTGGCTCTGATGGGATTATTTCCTCCTTGACCAGTATCTTGCTTCTTATTCCATAGATTTGATGGCTAATTCTAGAGGCCATTTGAACTCCAACTAATTATTGTACTTTTGCTTCACAAGTCATCATATGTCAACTGCTACTTATCTAGCCGATAGCACTGAAAATTTTTCCCTGTCTGAAAATAAATGTTGCTACTAGATTCTCAAATCCTAATCAGTAATTACACACTGATTAGGATGTTATGTTATTAGGATGTTGGTTATGTTATCTTCCAGATGTCACCTAATGTCTGATCAGGTGATTATAATGATTGTAATAAATAGACTTACATGTCCCCGATGTCCACTTACAGCCTAGATATCTTCCTGATTGCAAATGTGCATATGTTTTAAGGTTCACACAAAACTTCATGTGAGTAATCTCAGACCCATGTGTGTAAATTTCATGTAGACATACAAACCCTGACTACATAGAAACACTCACCAATATGTTGACCAATATTGTTGACCAAATGTATTTTCATCAAAAAAGTAAAAAATAAAGTAGGGATGTATTAAATCAAACAACAAGTTATTTGAGGAATACCAGGAATACTATATGATGAAATTGCTCTTTGCAAAGATATAGCACTTAAAAACTCAGGCCGGTCACTTTTGACCCATGTTGTGTCAGGGGGTTAATCCCAGTTAACACAGGTTCATTGCAGGTCAGTCCAAATATTGAGCATTTTTAAGTCCACATTTAAAAGATATGGCATTTCAGAGAAGAACTAGAAGGGACAGGTTAGAGTTCAGGAAGGTGTTGGGACAGGGTTGGGAAATCATCAGGATTTACCAGATGACAAAGAGAGCACAACTAAATTAGTGAGGGAAACTGGAATAAAGGTAAGCGGGATTCTTTCTCGGCAGAGGAAAGAAGTCAAGGAGATTTGGTGGTGAAATGGGGTTGTGCAAGAATCTACACAGAGGACGAAGAAGGGGAAAAAAATTGGGATGCACAGAGAGGTGATGTCAATAGAAAGGGGTACTTTTATGTTCAACAAATGGCAAAAGGTGTGGCAAAAGCCAAAGAAGAGGCATGTAGTGAGTTAAATGAGAGGCCGGACAGTAAAGGAGGAGAGAAGGACTTGTATCAGTTGGCTTAGTTGAGAGATAAAGCTGAGAAAGATACACAGCAGTTTAGGATAACAAGAACAGGGATCAAAATGTGCTGATTAGTGAACAGTATGCTTAGACTGAGGATGGAAGGACCACTTTTGAGAGAGGAAGACAGAGGATGTGCTTCCTGTACAGCAGGAAATAAATAAAATGTAAGGAGGAAGGTTGGAAAGGCGGTTGGTTTCGGACAACACATCTACATGTATGGAGATGTCTAGGGGAGAGGGCAGATTATTTACACCAGATTGTTAAACACAATCCCAAAGGAGGAGAGGATGCGCGAGGAGGATTGCATTGGTGCTAATCTTTAAGAATGAAGGTGATGTCCACAAATGCAGTAACTATAGAGGCATAAAGCCAATTAGCCACACCATGGAGATATTTTTGTTAATGTGACGTTGAGACTGGAAATTTTGATTAGTGAGCCGTAGTCTGGCTTAATGCCAATGAAAAGTACCACTGATGTCATTTTTGAGAGTGCTGATGGAGCAGTACAGAGAGGGTCTGAAGGAGTTGTACTGTGTTTTTGTGGACTGTGTGTACTACATGAGGAGGTTGGGAGTGGTAGAGAAAAACGTATGTAAAGTTGGTGCAGGACAGGTACAGTATGTGGCTAACATGACAGTGGTGAGGTGTGCTGTCAGAGTGACAGACTGGCTCATGGTCACAGTGGATCTACATCAGGGATCGGCCCTGAGCCACCTCTTACTTGCAATTGTGATGGTCAGATTAACAGATGACATCACGCAGGAGTCCCCATTGAAAATTATGTTTATAGATGATATTATCTGCGATGAGGGCAGGAGACCAGGTGGAAGAGAGCTAGAGGGGTGTGGGTTTACAGGAGAACAGAGAAATGAGTCAGCAGATGCAAGACAGAAGACATGTGTATGAATGAGAGCAAGGCAGGTGGACAGCTGAAGTAGAAAATGGAATATTATACACATGTGATTCACGGTTTAGAGTAGATCTGTAAAAATCGGCAGTACATACAAACTTTCCTACACAAAGTATGTAATGTACCAACTCGAACATGTGTAGAAATTTGCAGTTCCCAGTTAGAGACAACCCTGACTATGCGTATGCACAACATCTAAAGGTAGAACAGTGAAACCACATACAGAAGCCATCACGACTGTCGAGCTATCTCAAATTTCACAGGTATTCCGTGTTTCCTCAGTTTGATAAATATTTGCACTTAGTTGGATACACTTGAGTAACTGGTGTGACAAACTGTAAAAAACTGCTGTAATATGACAACCTGAAAAGAAGTTGAAATACAAGTACCATGGCCTATCTTGCTTTTTTGGAATGTTTAGAGGGCTTTTAGAACAGCATGCAGATGTTCAGCGAGAATGCAGACTGGCTTCTCAACAGGTCCTGCTTCCACAAAACATAGTTGTAAATCTATACCGGTGGGTCTGTACAACCCATGTTGAAGTGGGAGACAAGTCGCAGCAAAGCTACCACAATGCACATCCATCTTGTGTCCACTGTGTCATTTTTGGCAACAGGAACATTTCAACGAGAGATAGAAGACATATGCGGCATCTCACTGCCGACCCTAGTCAGTCATACCTGCAGCGTTGAAGGCAATCATTCCTCCTGCACCAATTTACATTCAGCTCCCATACAGACATGGCCAACAAGCCGATATGAAACAAGGATTTCACGCCATCACCAACTTCCTAGAGTTGCCATCACCAACTTCCTTCCAACTTTCTAGTTAGAGCCATAGATTGCACCCACATTGCAATAAAAGCACCATCATACAATGATTTCAGTTATGTGAACAGGAACAGATTTCATTCCGTAAACTCGCAAATAATCTGCGATTTGAGTGTGTCTGTTACCCGATAAATATTGTTGCCTGGTGGCTTGCAGGAGGGCACAACACAGTCATTCCGCATAACAGTAATGTGCGCGTTCACCTCCAAGGAGGAGGTCTCTGCCACTGACACATTATTAAAGGGATTGTTGCTACTATACACAGTTATTTTAAAGTGTTTCTTAATTCAAATAAGTGTAAACATGCATGAGCTTGGCAGTTACGAACAGGTGACATTTCTCATCAACAATTGTGCACTTGTGTGCGTACAAACGGTCTCAGCATGTTTAGTATCTGCATTTTTTTTTTTGTGCTTGCACACCATCTACATTTTTTTATTACGATGGAAAATAGAACCTTCTCAATGCACAGATAGAAAATGTGCCCCTAGCCCAGTGAATTCCAGAGAAATCAGCTCACTGAGGCAAATACAAATTGTCCTGAATTTTCTAAAAAAAAGTGTTCGTCTTACTTCATCTCGTCCGTGGATAACAGAGATAGATTTGTACTCCCTTTACTTATGTCATTATTTTCTAAACGTTCTTTTCACCCGTGGACTTCCGCCAAGTGTGTTGACATTTGCTTTTATGGTACTGTCGACTGTTTGAGGTTGGGTGGGTCGGCTTAATATGTAATCGCTGTGGTTGCAATTTGCCTAGAGCACTGTTTCCCAACCTTTTTCAGCCATGGCACACATTTTACATTTAAGGAAATCTCACGGCACCTCCAGCTCTACACTCCGCAGGGTGCTAGAGGGATCATGTGCTTTGTGGACTTGGAGAAGGCATTCGACCCGGTCCCTCATGGTGTTCTGTGGGGTTGCTCCAGGAGTATAGAGTCCGTGGCCCCAGGGAGGTGTTTCGGGCATGTGCCACTGGGAGGAGACCTCGAGGAAGACCCAGGACACGTTTGAGGGACTTTGTCTCCCAGCTGGCCTGGGAACCCCTCGGGATCCTCCCAGAGGAGCTGGAGAAGGTGTCTGGCCGGCGAGAGGGAAGTCTGGGCTTCCCTTCTGAGACTGCTGCCCCCGCAACCTGGTCCCGGATAAGCGGCAGATGATGGATGGATGGATGGATACAAATGTCATGGCACACCACCATTGTCCGAGAGTTATTGGGAGAGGGGGTGGGGTCCGTGAACCGGCCTTTTCGCAATTATCAGAGACGCATCAGTGGGGGCTGGTGGGTGGGGTGGTGCCTGTCTTTCTGCGTTCGGCCGTGAGTTGTTGGCGGGGGCCGTTAGCCATGAGGAGTTCCCCAGTCTGAATGATATCGCTGACAGTGGTCATCAGCTGTCATGAGCGGGCCATGTGTGGCGTCTGCGGAACATAAGAAATTGTACCGTGGCGCACATGATGATTTCTACCGGCACACTTTAGTGCCACGGCACAGTGGCGGCACAGAAGGGAAAGACTTAGAGTCCTAGAGGACTCTTCTGTAGTTCGTCTTGTACAATATCCATTGAGTAAAAGCATGCACATCATGTAGAATATGGTATTTGATCTGATATGAAATATTGTGTTTGCTCTTTCAATTGTATAATGAATAGAATTAATAGAACTAATTGGTTGTCAAATATAATCGATTTTTATATTTTTTGAAACATCAATTTGAAAGGACTGGTTGACTTAATTCACAGGTTATTCTACAGGTATTTCTACTTGTCCTCTGAACAATGCAGGGGATAACATGAAGAATCACAAAGGTTTCTTTCCTTTTGAAATAATTCAACGAAGCATTGTGTTGAAGTTGCGCTGCATTCTGTATTGTATCAGGGTAGGTCAGTCAAAATGCGCAAACAAGCCTGGCATGGGCCTGTGGGTTGTGTGGCTCTGGCATATTTTCATAACATAAAGCTCTGCATCCGAATCACTTCTTTACTTGTAAGGGAATTTAGTGAATCATGTATTGCATGAGATATCAGGTATAACACCTACTGTAATTTATCTATATTGGATTATCAGATTACTTTCACATCAGTGTCCTCAGTCTGGGTTGTAGGTGTCACCCAAATAAACACAACCAGCAGGCAATAGCCAGCAGGCATTTACAGGTGGGGAATCAAAGATATTGGTTGGGAAACGGACTGCTTCCATGGCATGGAATATAAATGTAGTAATTTTCTTCCACCAGTTGATGGAGGCAGAGCTTTGAGTTGTGGTGATGGAATCCATATGGGAGTCAGTCATGGCTCTCATTTTCGTTTCTTTGTTAAGTCTTGAGCATGTTCTCCTCCTTTTCTTCCTCCTCCCTCCTGGCCTCCTTGTGGAGCAGTGAATGTGCACTCCACTCAGACTATACATGCTATGTGATTGTAGAATTATGTTTTTATTGAAGTAGTCTGGAGGAATACACAAATATGATGCACAAATTATCAGCTGTTGTGTTTCAGGTTTATAAAGTGTGCAGCGACACTTTTGAGGCCTATGACCAGCATTATGGACGGGGACTGGTTAAGGACACCATCAAAGAGGGTAAATGTATGTTTGGTTGACTGCATGCATTGATGATGTTACAAAATTATTTGACAACTTCTGATAGAAACATACACATAGTAGATATTGAAGGGAACCCAGACTCTCAGGTACAGTAGGACTTATTTGATAAATATTCAGATCTAAAAATTAGAGCTTAAAAATATTCAATGTTGTAATTTTGATCAAGAACTTTCACCGTTTTCATAAAAAAATACTCATAAGCCTTTAGTATTGTATATCTTCCCATGTATTCTATGTAACCCATGCATCCGAGTAACCCAAATGGTGACTTGTCATTGCACAAGATTAGGATTGCAATAAATCATTCATTCATCAGATCAATATTTTCGGTTAAGCCTTTTCATTTGAACCGGGACACTTTGACAAAGCAGGGGAAAAAGTAATCACACCAAATTCTCCTGAAATTCAGGAAAATCTGATGAATGAAGAAGAATTGTGGCCATCTCCTATTTTAAGCAAATCAGTTGCTGTTCACAGAAATCAATGTGATCAATTTATTGCAAATTTATCAGCACAATATTTTCGGTTCAGCCTTTTAATTTGAATCAGGGTACTTTGACAAAGTAGAGAATAAAGTAATCTTACCAAATTCTCCAGAAATTCTGGAAAATCTGATCAGTTAAGAAGAATTGTGGCTCTCTCCACCTTTAATCAGTTGCTGTTCACAGAAAGCAATGGGATCGATTTGTACAATCTAGATTAGAATAGGGCAAACTTTTTGTCTCAGGGGCCACATTGACTTAGAAATTTGATAGACCAACTCGGTCAGCATAAAGTGTATTCCTATCAATCAGAAACAGAAAAAGCATCACAGTATTAATATACACCTTTTAGAGTTGTTGATCACCCATTTTTGCAAGTGCAGTCTGGTGTTGGCTCTGTTGTGGCAATTCCAGGAACAGATCATGCTGAATTCTGTACCAATATATGGTGGGCCTGACTAGAAAGACAGATGACATGGATGTGGCCCATGGGCTGGACTTAAAACATGTCTAGATTAGAGTGATTTGTTTCACATTTTCTAATAAAATTTATCTTTATATATATATTATATTATTTATATCTTTATATATTATCATTTATATAAATGTTTTACTCTCCCACCTACTGGGCCTTGGAAGTAGAAATTTATAAATAGTGTGTAATGCAGTTCTCCAATCTAGCTAGCTCATCTAGTTTACTAGCAAAAGCAGCAATTCATTCAATTCTAGTCTTCTTTGTTTATGTTGTTAACCAGTGTTATTTTTAAAGGTCATGGTCTACAGTTCCAAGAAAATGCAGTCTTTGAGTAGTTACATGGATATGGACCGCGTATAATTAGAAAATTGTTGTCATGTACAGCCCACCCAACGAAAAAAGAAGCTTTTTCCAGCAAAAGCTCTCCTCTGGTTTGCTATGGCAGATCACTCCCACCCTCTTTCATCTCTTAATTTATCTTAAATTCAATTCAATTGAATTCAATTTAATTTGTATAGTGCCAAATCACAACAGGAGTTATCTCAAGGCGCTTTACAGGATGGAGCAGGTAGTGCTCCTCAGCATGTGAACAGTCAGGGGCTATGGGATGGACACACAGAGACTCAACATTATCCCCCATTAGCGACAGTGGCGAGGAGAAACCTCCCCTCAAGGGTGGAAACCTCAGGAAGGCCAGGCAACACTATTCTCTCTATCTATAGCTCAGGTGCTACTTGAAGGACTGTAAGATTAAGCGTTAATGTTAAATTAATGATTTATTTTTATGCTAACTTATGCATTTGAGACTACCCACCGTTTATTGTAAATAACAATGCCAAAATAAATAAACAATTCTTAGCACTGCTACTACATAAAGGACTCCCAAAAATATTTGCATTTGGTGAATACAGTATTTCGCCAGTTATGATGCAAATTGATCACCTCTCTTATTTCTCTCAGGCCTGGCTAAATTCTTCAATAATGGTGAGTGTCTGAGAAAGGATGCAGTGTCAGCTAGCATCCATAAGGTCCAGCACATTCTACAGTGGTTTGAAACCCAACGCCAACTCACCTTCTATGCGAGCTCCCTTCTCTTTGTCTATGAGGGCGCTCCTTCCTCCTCATCTACCTCCCCTACATCTCTTTCTTCTCATTGTCTCACTATCAGCTCCAACAGCACCAACACTGTTGGAAAAATTGCCATCTTGCCACTAGCAGAAGGCAATGTGATGGCAGGGCAGAAAAAGGGGGGTCAAGGAGACGGGCGAAGAGCTGAGCTGGCAGAGTGCAACAATAATATCCAAACGGCTGCACCATGGCAGTCCAGTGTGGGCACCTTGTACAGCAATTGTAGGAAAAGGAACCACGACCACTACCCCAAGAATAATCTGCACAAAGACGGTGGCATTGAGGTACCAGTTGCAACATCACTGTCGGATGATGGCATCTCAACATTGACTGAGGAAGACAATTTGACCTGGGAACGAACAGGGGAGACTAAGAGTCAGGATTCTTCAAACAGAAATGGCAACAAATCACAACTGGAAGCTGGCTACGGGGATGGAGATGTTGAAAAAGACTTGACAATGATGGATGGAGAACATCATGGGGGTGATGAAACAGCACTGCACAGAGTAGAGGGGGAGGTTCAAGTCAAAATGATTGACTTTGCCCACGTGTTCCCAAGTGAAAGTCATGACCAGGGGTACATCTATGGCCTCAAACACCTCCTTATGGTGCTCGAGTATATTCTCCATGATGCAGCGTAGTGGTTCCAATTGCTCCTCTTGCCCTTCAGCCTCCATGTGCTGTTATTGCCTTTGATATCCAGTGTCCCGTCTCTGTCCCCACTTACCATATCTTCCCTTCATTTTTGAAAGAACCTTGGCGTTTTGTCTCCTCCATTTGTGTTTCAGCGTGTGTGTGTTTGGATGAAAGCTGATGACTGCCTGCAATCAGCGTGCACTAAACATTGTGAAGTAGGCATTTGGAACACAGTGTGCCATCCAACTGCTTGGTATACTGATGCTCAAACTAATTTGCCCCAATAGAGGCTGCCTATCAAATTAAAACTGTTTTTACAGTTGTATTTAATACATTTGAATGTTATTTTGTTCCACATTTGTCTAATGGTAAAACTGGATTCTTCTTTAAGGTAATCATTCCAGCCAACTGTTTCCTTGTTCGAAAACACTTCATGTCATTTTTGGGTGAGACTTTATGTGAGTAACCACATCAGTGCGAAAACAAGAGTGCATTCTAGGTTAGGGCAAGTCGTATCAAATGTCTGATGAATCATTTGATGTGTTTCCAGAAAATTGCATCAAAGCAAGGCATCTGTTTTGTAGATGTGGCATTCTGGATCCATCCGGTGTTCACTGGGTTTTTATCTTTGAACAGGAGCATGTTTGATCCCTGTGCTATTAATTTGGAAAGACCAACCCAGACGACGTAGACACCCAAACTCTTTTTATATGATATCAGTGCCAGCATTCATATGTTGTGAGCACTTTATGAGAGCAAATGAAACACCACATACTGTATTGAAATAATTAACTAAACCTTTACAAATTTACTGGACTTGATGGTGTGGATGATCATTATAATAATTCGAGAATTGAAAATATGAGCTCACTTAACTCAAAAGAAAATCACATGAGACAAGATTTTAAGGCAAAAGTATGTAAGTGGTAATCAAACCTTTAAACTATGCATATTGTGTAATTAAAACAAATGTTAAGTTCTATTAAAATTTTTACACATGATCCAACTGCCATTTTTACTCAAGCCTTAAATTGTGAAATAAATCGGTTTGCTAAACCCATTCTCATCTGCTCAGGATAGCTATTAGGCTTTGTTATGCAGTCTAAACAGCTGACCTCTTGCTCATCCTCTGCATTGTTGTTGTTTTTTTTTTTGGCATGCCTTTTGCGTGCCTTTTTTTTTTTGATCACCAACCTGTAACTGCAATCATACTCACAAAGACTGACTGCAATATTTTGCAGTATATTTTTGTAGCTCTTTTTTAACTTTATCAAAGCCTGTAAAATGAGGGCAACGGAACATAAAAACTTATCAGAATTCAGAATTCTGTTGCGTGTTGTATGATTGCAAAAGGCCTGATATGTGTTTCATCACATAAATAAACTGGAATTCATGCGAGGTTGTGACTGCAAACAACTCAAATCCAAATGTTGCTTCTAATGCTTTTGTTTCCAGATGATTGGTATTCCTGACTGTCCATCCATCAGCATTACCATTTTGACCTTTTACAAAAACAGGAATATTAGATTTTCATGGAATTTCAACAACTCAGCTGATCCATTTAGAGTATCTGTGTCAAGTTTCAACCGTGTATTTTCATTCCATTGTCTTTCTCATCGTAATGAGTCGCAAGCTAAGGCCCTATTGAAGTCGTTCTCAGCCGACAGTCTGTGAAGTTATTGGGCTTCTGGTAAACCAAGAATTTAGGAGAAAAGTTTATACAATAAGTTTTCTCTCTTAGATTTGTTCGTTTTAACAGTCTACATGTGTCAATCTCAGGTGAAATTATTATATAATCAGGAAACAATGCTACTAATTTTAACTCTGAAATACTGTAATTTTATTTTGTTTTTTAATTTGTTAATTTAAAGTTTGTTGATGTCTTACCCATCTCATCCTTACCTTTGACTTGTAAACTTTGCAATTATTGAACAGGCAGTGTTTCCCGTTTACTTTTTTTAAAATTGTAGATTAGCTCTAAAAAGCTTCTAACATTTTGTTGTTTCTGTAATTTTCTTTGGTGTTATTTGATGGCCTCTCTCTCTTTCCACAGTGCTATTATTTTTGGGGCTTTTTTTTTTTTTGTCCTCAAGTCTTAGTGGTGTCGGAAGTACCAGTAATTGCCAATGCTTAGGCAAGTTACACAATTATTACGCATTGAATACATTTTCAAAATCTAAATAGTTTATCCTATTAATAATTTATGCATCCTAGAGGGCAATGGTCATGTCATACACCTGGACGCTCAAACTAAGGACTTGGTATCTTGCTCAATAACGCATAGTCATATAATAGGATGGAACAAACATCGGCTTATTACAGGCAGAGGTTTCAAACCATCAGTAGGAAATTGTACAAGTCATATTCAACCGAAGTCCTGCATATTTCAATATCATTGCACTTCGTCTTGAAATACACATCCTGTTTTTTGCTGAGACATGATACATTTACTGTACATGCCTTTGACAATTTGTTCTGTCTGTGCTATGACAAAGGCAAAAATATGAGGATAGCTAATTGCAGGAGTGATATGCAATTATCAGTTCATGCAAACGTCAATCTGATGTCAGTGTTAACTTCTCACAGTTTGAAAGTGTCCCATTTCATCTGCCTATACTGGAATCAATGTTTTAATGTTCATGTCATTGGAGCAGATAAACGAAATGCTGCTGCTGTAATAGTCTCAATTCTCACATTCAGCAGGTAGAGATAGAAGGCTCAAGAAAAACTGACAGCAAATGAATGGTTTGTTTTGAATTGTCTTTTTTCTGTCTTTTTCTCTATACTGCGACTCTACTACTCACAAACAAGGGCAGTTATTCCCAGATTGCTGTTTTTTCGTAGGCTTCAACCTGTCAATTTCAAGTCTAGTCGAGCTTGATGCATATGTCGACACTTGGTATAGAGCCTTTGGGTTTTTTCTCCCCTCTTCCACCAGGAGGCCCTCAATGTGGACGTTACCACACCACTTCAATCACAGCAGTACTAACATTTTCACAATTCAAGACGTTGGGCTCATCCAATTCTGTGTTGACTTGTCTGTCTACTGCCTTTTCTTTTTTCTTTTTAAGAATTTCAATAGACTCTCCTAATTTTGGTATCCAAAATCCCCTGATCTTTCATTGCTCAAACCCCATACATTTTCACTGTTTTGGACATTTCAACATGTAACAAGACAGTAAGTCAACAATCTTCATTTGGTTTTTATAAACTATATGCACTGATCTGTGCACCTAATGTAGTTTGTGACATATTGATCATCTGTC
>OMPJ01008905.1:0-16527 GCA_900312935.1 Carapus acus | reverse complement strand
ACCTGCGGTCGCACACGTTTGTGATAGACGTTAGGATGCTTCGGGCTAACGAGAATGTTTAGGCTCCTTCCAGCTGTTTTAATTTTATTTATTTTCTTTTTTACTGGTTTCTACTTTTAACGGACGGTTTCTCACCGACTCGGCCGTGTCGAGGGACTATTAACGTTCTTTACACTACGGCCTGCATGTGCACTCTGGTTTGGAATGTACGCCGCCGCCACCGTCCTCCATCATGGCTGCCTCAGCCCCGCCCACTCCCCCAAGATGGCGCCCCCAGTGGTCAGAAATGGGAAATATGACAAACGTCCGACTGAGAGCCCAGAGGGATAATCCACATATGTGATCAGACAGATCATCAGAGGGTGAAGGAACAAGCCACAGGGGGTGGAGCAACAAGCCATGCCCCCAAGCAGAGGGCGGAGCAACAAGCCACGCCCCCAAACAGGGGGCAGAGCTCCAGCTGGCTTACATCCTCTGGTGTATTTTCTCCTCCTCCTCATCTTTCGTGTAGTTTGTTTCCATTCGTGCCACTTTGACTGGCGACTGACTTCCACCTTCAAGTTCAACGTTTTTTCCACCCTGTTTAACTTTTGTTACAAATAAGATCAAAGCAGGAAAAAAATATTAATAAATGTATAGTGAGTCACATGACCTGCTGGGCTCTGTCGTCAGTGGTTTTGAGCTGAATTGAAATAGAAGCTTTGGTTATACTTTCATACGGACAGAAAAATGAACCATTTAAGGGCGGAACAAATAAACACACACACACACACACACACCCTTCAGGCTCAGTGGTGTTTACATACAGGCAAGCTGTAACTATTAAAAATGTACACATATCTGTACACACACACACACCAGGCGATTCTATTGCATCTCATTTACAGGCATTTCTTTCGTCTGCTAACCAATACACATTTGCACCTGGAGCCAATGAACACACACACACTTTAGCCTCAGTGGTGTCCATACACAAGCAAGTTGTATCTTAAAAATTTAACTAGATGATTCCTGTAGTTTCTACACTTACATTTGTACATACACATACACCAGGTGATTCTGATGTATATTATTTACATCCGTGTGTGACATGACCACACACACTTCAGTCTGATTTCTGTCCCGTGCACACACACACACACCTCACTATGAGGTTTACATGAGGTTTTCCAACGTGAGACCTGTTCAGACAACGATGTGGCCACAAAGGTCATGTGAAGGTTGCTCAGACTGGACGGTCGGACCCCCTGCGGTGATCAGGAGAAGTGGATCCCTGCTGAGTTGAAGGCGTGGAGCAGCCTGAGGACAAAACAGATCAGCTGATAAGCGATGCGTCTCAGCATGGACAAACACAGACATGGAGACTATGTGTGCATGTGTGTGTGCGCGTGTGTGCAGGTGTTGGCACGTACACCATGAAGTCGTCAATGTCCATGGAGCGCGCTCTCTTCTCGCTGAACTTGGCCTCCTGCAGGACACTCTCGATCTTCTTGGTGATGCTGAAATCGGCTGGCACCTCCTGCCAGAGTTTGAAAAATGTGTCAGTGCCCGACCAGCTGCTGAGTTCTCCTTCGTGTGTGTGTGTGTCTGTGTTCCCACGCTCACCGTGTTGTGCAGCGAGCAGTGGATTCTGTAGTTCTTCTCCAACAGCTGCTCCACTGCAGTAGACCTGCAAACCATGAGGAGCCCATCAGAGTGTTTCAGCATGAAGGAAAACTTTTCCTCGTCAACGACGTTGAAGCTCAAACAAAACAGTCTGACGGCTCAGGACATGCCCTTTCCCCCTCACAGCTGGTTGTCTTGGCAACTGTCCTTTGTCTCATGGAGCTGCCCTGTACTCACTTGAAGGCGGCGCTGAGCGTTTTGTTCTTCCTGACAAAAGCGACGCGGACCAGGCCGTCCCACTCCTACAAACACACACTCACAGTTAGCGAGGCCACACTAAGGCCAGACACACACACTCTTCACACGCTGCGCTCAGTTGACACACACAGCTCTCGGCCTACACACTCCTCCTCCTCCCCCAGGAGCCGACCAATCAGAGCTCACCTGGAAGTTGACAGGGGGCGGCGGATTCCTGGGCTCAATCCGAACCACGCTCGACTCCACTTTAGGAGGGGGGCGGAAGTTATTCTTCCCCACCTGAAGGGGGCGACACCGGGAAACATGGAGGAAACAAATACATGGAGAATTGAAACAAAGCTGCGCGAGCATTGACTACAGAGGGAAGACGAAACAAACACACACACACACACACCTTCATGAGGTGGTCCACACGGGCCAGCAGCTGTGTGTTGATGGAAAGCCTGCAGTAAAGTTTGTCTCCAGGTTTCGCCACCAGTCGCATTGCAAACTCCCTCTGGAACATCAACACGGCACATCTGAACACACACACACACACACAAACACAAACACACAACATCATTGACAGACAACAAAGTCCGGTTGTTACAAATGACACAAATGATGATATTGTGATATAATGCAAATAAATACTTCAATTACATTAAATCTTACTTGTATATAAACAGTGGCTTACCTGAAGAACGGCCTGTGCAGCAGCAGCTTGAAGACAAATGGCGACGAAATCTGCATGACAAACACCAACCGAGTGAGACAATCAAATAAGAGTCGGCATGAGAGTGTGTGTATGTGTGTGTGGGTGAGTGTGTGTACCTGATAGGGTAAATTAGCCACACACACGTCGAAGAAAGGCAACTCTGTCTTCAGCACATCGCCAATTACTATCTGCAGTTTGCTCTGCAATGGTCTGCACACACAGTCACAGCAGCACAGTGAGGGATTATTTCCTTAATATTTGTGTGTGTGTGTGTGTGTGTGTGTGTGTGTGTACACTGACGTGCACTGTACTCTCTTCTGCAGCTCTGCCACCAGTCTGCAGTCCAACTCACAGGCCACCACCTACAGCCAGGAAGACAAGTTGGTGTTCTCCTCACAACTCTACAGCACCCCATACTGCCACAGTGGAATAAGCAAGAGTGGAGGCCATACACACGACAAAAACATGACATCTGGCAGCTGCTTCCTGAGGGATGATTTGTTTCCTCATACAGTGTCTTCTAAAAGCTTCTCACCTTCTTGGCCTTCTCCAACAGCTTCACTGTCATGTTGCCAGTGCCGGGCCCAACCTCCAGAACCACGTCGGTGGACCTCAGGGCGGCCTGAGACACGGACAGCGTCAGCACACGTCTCGATCAGTGTGTGTGTGTGTGAGACAGCGTTGGGTCGGTGACCTCTGACCTTATCGATGATTGCATTGACGACCAGCGGGTTCTTCAGGATGTGCTGACCAATGCCCGTGTTGAACATGATGCCTGACAAATACATTCACGCAGAAATGTTTTGTTTATTCTGCCCTTATGACGTAGTTTGGTATTTACGTACATCGATGTTTGACTGGTATGTGCCCGATAGCATTTCGGTGTTTACTAGTCAGGTATTGTTGATAACAGCTCATATACTCAAGTCATTTGCGTCTGAATAAGCGACTCTCGATCACAGTAGTCATTGGAGTGTGTTAATGTGTCATTATTCCGAGCAGGATTTACTTTAAATGGCCCATTATCAGGCTAAAGCTAGGCTAGCAGGCAGCCAAACCCACCTTGGTTCTTCATCTCCTGGTGCTGCCGGCTTTTCTTCTCCGCCTTCACTTTCGGCATTTTCGCAGTCGGGTTCTCAAATGCAGTAGAAGAACGGACGTAGTAATATAAGAATTAAAGTCAGGCGAATATATCAAACTAAACACTGCGTACACACGTGCCAGACAGCGCCTAGTCTTCTTCGCTGTTTGATTGAGTCTGAAACCCAGACACGGGTAGCACACTGCCATCTAGCGGATTCAACGAGTATTACAATGCATACCCCGCGGGTCTCCCAAAGTAAAGCGCCACAATCCAATTATCATGGTTTATTTACAGTACACACAGTAAAAAAAGAGATAAAAACAAAAAATTAAAATGCTCCTAGTCTAGAACTGGAAGTTCCTCGAGTGTCATGGCGATCTCTCGGAATTTGGGGTCGTCCATCCAGTTCACTTTGCACGCCAGCAGGATCCCCTGCATAGACGCAGATATTTACAGCTTTTCACTTTTCTTTGCAACTGACTGTGGTGGAGCGCATGGAGTCTCACCCTCAGGACGTTCTGGGTCATGACAGCCATGTATTTGTACTTCTGCAGGTTGGCCAGGCCTTTCTCCAGGGCAGCTCGGCACTTCTCAGAGTCTGGATGCTCCTTCTTCACGGCCAACTGCTCCATCTCCTTCATCTTCTCGTGCAGCTGTCGCTTCATCTCTGCCAACAGCAGAATGACAAATGAGCATAACAACATGATGGCATTTTGGATGTCTGTCTTACAATGATGAACAAATTATCATAGATATTTGAAAAGTAAAGCACAGCATGAAAATTGTTTGTAAGCATCACACTGCATTTTGTAAATAATGTATAAAACAGGTTTAAAGGTACATATACCGAGCCTCCTCTTCTGTATTTCTGTGATTTCATCTTGAAGTTGTCGTGATTCCTGGTACCACAACATGCAAGAACACACAATGTTACCAACATCACACACTCCAGCACAAAACATACTGTTCTTGTTTCCGTTTACCTGCTGCAGCTGTTTGATTTGTGAGCAAAGAGCCATGAGGCGGTTGCCAACATATTTGATGTCTCTGTGGAATAAGAAGAGGACGTGGCTGTAGCGTTTCTGCGATATTTGTAGTGGTTTAGACTGTTTGATAGGCCTGTATATGCACTCACTTAGCCTGCAGGTCATCATTTGTCAGCTTCTCTTCGATAGCATGCCACTTCTGCATCCTGCGAGATATCAACCAAAGTCAGAGATCATCCATGCCAAGGTTTTTTTTTGAAGGTCCACATCCACCTGAATGGAGGAGCCCTCCTACCTGTGTAACGTCAGTCTGCTGTTGAAGTGTATCGTCTTTATTCTCTCCAGCTCGCTGATGTAGTCCGGTCTGTAACATTCATTGGAAATACTTGTTAGTGTTTCACTCTTTTTAAAAGGGACATAGATATTTTCCAACTTACAGCTCCCGCTCAGCCTCAGATGAGCTGGATGATCTGCTGCCTTGTGCTGTTACGGAGAAAGCGGGCAAAAAATAAGCTCTGTGCACTAGATGAGATCTTGATGTGATGAAACACGGACATGGACATACACACACACACCTGCGCCGAGCTGCACAGCCATCTCAAAGCACTGGGTGGACATCTGCTCCTTCATACTATCCAAAACAAACGTGGGAGACTCAGTGAGCTGCACGCGCGCACACACATACACACAGGAGTACGACGTGCTGAAGAAGAGGAGGGAGAGGAGAAGAGTAGGAGGAACCTCAGCATGTCTGGAGGTGCCTCCTCCTGTGCCCCTGAGTTCCCGGGTGCAGGAGCATCGTCCAGGCCGACAGCCTCCACAGAGTGGCTGAGGGTCGTCACATCGTCTCGCGGCTCCATCAGGCAGCAGGAGGGAAGATTGTAGCTGGGGAAGGAAGGACATTAATCTCTCATGTCAAGGACTTTGCATCAGATAAAGAGCTTGTAAGATCATGTAAACTGGTGATCTCCATCTATGTTTGTGTATATGTGTGACAGAGTAATAAAGAACGCATATGAATTCCTCTATACAGCGACTACTTACACTAAAACCTACAGGACTTCATGATACAAATTGAATATATCAAACAGCATCTCGTGTAAATGATGTTATTTCAATTCTAAGCCTTGCAAGACCTTCACAAACCTGAGGGCTGAGCCGGATTAATCTATTCACCTGATAAGCAAACTCACCACGCGAAAGAGGAAAAGAGAGGGACAGAGAGAGAGAAAGAGGAGAGAGAGAGGGAGAGAGAGAGAGAGGACAGGATGTAAACAAACAACAGACCGTCTCACCTGCGTCAACGTCAACAGCGGGACTTTCTGCTCCTCACGGGCCGCCAACAGTCAGTACGCCGCAGCGTCAAATAATCAATTAAATAATCAATTCAGAAAACACAAAACTTCAAGGTACTGACAATCTGAAATTTACGTAGTAATTCCATCAGGTCTACGAGCCGGTTGAGTCCTGCGCGCCAAAACCCACCCGGAAGTGGATTTGAAAGTGAGTTTCATCGCGGCATCCGGCTGAGGAGTGAACAGCTGTAGGGACAGCGCCACCTGCTGCCCCGGAGGAGACATGATTACTCATTTAGGCGTGAGGGTGGGAGAGCCGAACCGAAGAGGTAGCAAATAAATATTTTTTTCTATCTTACATGTGCAAATAGAGGAAAAAGACGAATTAACAATTACTTCAAAAAACAACAAAACAAAATAAAATGAATGAATGAATGAATGAATGGATTAATTAATCAATTAATCAAGGAATAAATGAATGAACGAACGAACAAAACAAGAAAAGCAGTATTTATTATCAATAAAATGTGTCTCTATGCCATCAGAAAGATTTGAGGTTTCCAACAAATCATATTTTCAAATAAAGGTTCTAATCATCACACACACAATCACACACAAACACACACACACACACACACACACACAGAGAGCTTGTCAATGGTTAGAATGAAGTGGGGGAAACGTCAACGAGGTGAAGGGTGAAGAAGCCATAAACTAGCGTGTGTGTATGTGAATGTGTAAGCTGCAGAAGAGCTTCGCCTCATCTGCACCTTTGCCCCTTAGCTTGACCCATGACCTCTGACCCCCAGCGCCTCACAGGGTCAACCAGCAGGGTAATAATACACAGTTCAGATAACCAGCAGGGCAGTAATACACAATTCAGACAATCTTCTCAATGGTGGACAAACTCGACTGAAAATTTTCTCTGAGTTGACGTCATCCATGATGACGAAGGAGATGAAGATGTTCCTCCTTATATCTGCAGTCATTATAGTCTGATAAATTAGTGACTGTGTGATATAGAATATACTAAGCACACATCTATTACATCTGTGCCTATTTGCAGTTGTTGTGCATTGATTATCTGTATTCGTGGATATGGGATTGACAAACAAACTCTTCTACATCGAAAAAAAAAATGTTTCCCTGTCTTATTGCTGCTGCTTTTAGGGGGCACTACATCAGGTCAGGGTGGGAGGGGGGTTGAACTTGCACTGCTGGATTCAGAGTCCAGAGCTTCGTCGCCACCCATGAAGTCTCACATGGGCCCACTACTCCATAAACCACACAGGGATAGTTTGTCATGTGTTTATTGACAAATGGAGCCTTTCCCTCTATTTATTCATCATGGGTGAAAAAACACTTACAGGATATCTTTATTACACCGATTTATGGGGAAGTATTTCATTGTGTCGATATATCAGAATCAGTGAAGCATATTTGCTCAGATGTCTGATGTCCTGCTGAGCTCAGCTGTCACTCATCAGCTGGCGTTGCTATGGAAGCACATTTGGGACGTCCAGAGACCGGCAGGAGGTTTTCCCAGTATTCCCGAGAGGCCCTGAAAGCATCCAGACAAGGCTTAGCAAAAAAACAAACCCCACTGAGTGTATCTCTGTGTGTGTGTGTCTGTGTGTGCTGCCTCACCTGGCTCTAATCCAGGGCTTAGTGTGCAGCTGCAGCGCGGCCCCCCAGGCCCCGTGCTTTCTGGAGGCGTCGGGCAGGCGTCCTCGCTCGGCCTGCAGCTCCTCGGCGATGGCGCGGATGTGGTACGCCTCAAAGCCGCAGCAGCCGCCGATGTAGCGGATCCCCGCCTCGTACGCCGCCCGGGCGTATTTATGGACGTCCCAGCGCGTCAACACCCGAGTCTCCAGGGCTGAGAGGACACAAGAAGTTTGGGGATATTGAATATCTGAATCTTGTCGGACTTTGGGTTCACGATAGTCTTGGTGGGGACGATCAGCTGACCGAAGGGGAACTCAGGGAGGCAGACATAGCCGCCGTGGTTACACTCGGGAGTGTGGAAGCCCAGCGGCTGCACCATCAGGTGCGCCCGAAGACCTGCTTTGTCCAGCCCCGCCTTCATCAACTGCACCGTGCGGACATCCGTCAGAGGGTCCAGGTGGCAGTTCACCCCCACGATGTCAGCACCTACACACACACACGGAGTTAGGAGATAGTGTGGTCATGTGACCTCCTGGCAGCAGCGGGTCAGCTGACCTGCCTGGACCAGCCTGACGGCGCAGTCTCCGGGCGGGATGCTGCTCCGGTCGCCCTCCGGCGAGATGCAGAGCGTCGCGGCCACCGTTTTGCCGCTCGCCTTCAGCACCTCCACCGCCCACACCGCCTCCTCCACGTGATCGAAGAACTGCCGGGGGAAAACGTGGCATCAGAGGCTGTCCATGTGTGTGTCGGTGGGTGTCTGTGTGCGTGGTACCTCAGCAATGAAGAAGTCGATGTCCTTCCTCATGAACTCGTCCAGCTGTTTCTTGAACACGGCCTTCACCTTGGCTTCGCTGCCAGTGTTTATGTAGCTCATCGTCCTGGACACGCCCGCCGCCACCAATGCCCCGCCCTCGTCGGCCTCTTCCCTGGCAATGTTGCAGGCAGCCTCGTTGATCTGCGCCCCCTGGAGGAGAGCCCACACACAGCAGTCACGCCCGGTACCCCCCGCCCCCCGGTGGAGACGCGGCGAGGTGCTCGGCGACCCACCGTTATGCTGTCGCCGCCGTTTGGCGTCTCCAGCTTGTCGTCGTCGCAGTAGAAGGTGAAGGTCTGCAGCACGTCAGCTCCTGCACGCAGGAACTCGCGGTGCAGCTGCCGGACTGACAGACAGGCATTGTGTGTGAGTGTGTGTGCTGGGAGGCTGCTTTTTGGTGTGCATGTGTGTGTGGGGGTGGTGGTGGTGGTACCTGCGTCTGGGTGCTCCACAGCAGCCTCGGGCGTCCAAGGTCCTGCCTTCACATAGCCACGGCGTTCCAGCTGCAGGACATAGCCGCCATCGCCCACCAACACCTCCCCCCCGTTCAGACGCTCCAGGATATCCTGAGACACACACACACACTTGTGGAGCAGGTTTGAAGGCAGGGGGGACGTTTAATTATCGTGACTTAGTGTCAACATGTGTGTGACACGTGAAGTTCACAACAAAACTGAATGGAATGATTGGGTCAAGACAACACAGTAAATGTGAGAGGCAAAACACACATGCATGCACGCACACACACACACAGCCACAGACACACTCGGATATCCTCAGAGTAGGACTTCTGATTTCTGTGTCACAGCATTTTGTGCTGAATTAATTAATGAACGTTTTTGAATACATAATCAAACAACATTCAAAGACATAAACAATGTTTTCTAGAGCTGTTTGATGAGAGGTGTGTGTGGCATCACGCACCTTTCGCTGTCGCTCCATCTCTGCCACACCGATGGATCGATGCCTTGGCTGATTGAGTGATTATTGGCTGGTGGAGTTGTGAGGGCTACGAGGTGTGCGTCTGACTGCTGGCCCAGAGTGTGTGTGCGGTGGTGAGGGCCTGTGGGGAGGAGATAACACCGGTGGGCGGGGGGCTCCTCCTCACACGGAAGGGGAGGTCGATGTTTGTGGTTTCAAAGGCCTGAAAATTACTCAAAAACACAGAGCGCTGTTAACAGGCAGATTTCTTTAGAGGTTGTTGTTTAATATGGCGACCGGTCGGAATTAGTGCTTACTTTGACGCCATCCATCAATATGTTTTGCAAGTCGCTATTTGGACGCCAGGAGGCAGCAGTGTGCTCGTTAGGCAGAACAAGTTCTACTTGATGACAGTTCGCATAGGTGTGAGACTTTTAAAGGCAGAGGTCAGATTTCTTCACCTAGTTTAACGGCTCTGAAATCTGACCTCAGATCTCTGGAGTCAAAGTCCAGCAGGCTCACCGGTAAACTGAGGCCTCCAGCCCCGTGAGGACGACCTGCAGCAGTCCAGGCAGTGCATAAAAGGCTTTAAAAGGGTCAAAAAGAAGCTGCTTGTGCGCCTGTTGTCTGCTGTCACTGCTCAGCATGACAACATGATGCCCAATCCAGGATTGGCAGCAGAATAAGGGCTCAAATAGATACAAAATCATGATGTTTTCACTAGTTTCTCTAAAACGCGGCTGGTGTTTCTTCATGCCAACCACTAGGAGACACACAGGCCAAAACACGACAGAGGCCTCGGGTTAGTTTTAGTTCCACTGAGATTCCGACTCATATCGCTGCAGTCCATGTCCACATTATCCGCCATGACACCAGGCGTTGGCGGGAAAGGGGAGATAAATGAAAATCGAGGAGTTGCCTCTCTTTACAATACTTTGAGGGCCTCGGTTTTCAATCTGGTTGTTAAAACGCCTCCCCTCGGTAACCCAGTAAACCGCACTGGTGCGTCGCAGCGCCGTGACTCTGCTTGCCGTGGGAGTCGCGGTGGGTTGGCGGCTGTAGCTAGTGGACTCGGAGCGCCTGCAAAACATCCCTGAGTGCCGCGCCTGTGACGTCAGCGCGTCCCTGCGTGCAGCGCTCCGCTGGAGAGGTGCGTGCTACGTTCAGTGCTCGTCGGACGCTTTTCGAAGGCTCGCCCATATTTCAGCCCCCCTCTCATTTTGCAGCTTTGTCGCGGCGCTGCTTTGCACCATTTCCACCGTGAATGATACGAAAGGCTTCTTTATATTCGTTTTCCCACAACAATACCTTAGCACGGGGGAAATCCGACAGAAGTCGATGATTACTTTGACGACGGGGAATATTACTAAATTTCGCACTGCCCCTGAAGCCAGCGCCATTCCTTTCGTACGTAGTCTGGCTGTGCGAACTGCGATGAAAACATTTCGGGGTTCCGCAGGGATGCTGACCCGTCCGATGACAGCCCGACCGGACCAGAACACGCACGTTTAAACCTCAAAACAGATGCGTGTTTGCACGAATACGGATCGCTGTGCGCGGATATCGCATGCGGTTGACGATGCGGAGGAAAGTCCTCAGGCGAGAGGGTGGGAATAACGGGACGCAGCTGGTGGGAGGATCGGTCTGGGCTGGTAAACAAACCGGGGCATGGACCGAGAGGATCCCGGGGAAATAGGCCGACGGCGAGACACCCGTGCCGCGGGGAGGTAGGAAAGAAAAGAATCGGTGATGTAACGGATCCATCCGCATGAGTGAGTCAGAGAAAGCCGACTGCCCAAGAGTCCCCAGGGACAAAACAACTGATAATATTCTTTTTAAAAAGGCACCCTCACTTCTTCTGATGGTTTGGCGGTAGTGTCGAGTCGAAGAGTTGCGCGTGTGTCTTTTTCAATCACTTTGCAAAAATGTCCTTCACAATGGAGGATAATCTGGAGTCTGGGTGGGTGGCGGTTCGCCCCAAAGTATTCGAGGAGAAGGAGAAGCATAAATTCGTCTTCATCGTGGCCTGGAACGAAGTGGAGGGAAAATTCGCCATAACGTGTCACAACCGGACGGTGCAACGGCGAAGCTTCGGGCGGGAGGCGCCGGCGGACCAGGCGAGATGGCCGGAGAGTCCCACAGTCCTCTCCGGGAAGGGAGCCGACAGGGAAGCCGAGGCCAAGCCCGCGTCCGTCAGCGCTGGAATCCTGCTCCAGCCCAGCCCGGACCCGGAGCTCCTGCCCCCGCCCGCAGAGGAGCCCGCGTCCCCGGGCGCGGACAGCCCGAGCCTGGAGGAGCCTGATGCTGCGGGCCGGGAGGACTGCAGCTGGGCCGGCCTCTTCTCCTTCCAGGACCTGCGGGCCGTGCACCAGCAGCTCTGCTCCGTCAACTCGGCCCTGGAACCGTGCCTGCCGGCCTTCCCGGAGGAGCCGGCCGGGATGTGGACGGTGCTGTTCGGACCCGCGGAGGTGCCGGAGAGCGAGATGGACCAGCTGTGCTGCGGTCTTCACCGCTACCTTGGCCAGGCCCTGGACACCTGCGGCTGGAAGATCCTGTCCCAGGTCCTGTTCACGGAGAGCGACGACCCGGACCAGTACTATGAGAGTCTGAGCGAGCTCAGGCAGTCCGGCTACGAGGAGGCGCTGGGCCGGGCCAGCAGGCACCTGCAGGAGGTGAGACTCATCCCGGGGGGTAGGTTAGATCTATCCTGAGGGTCCAGGGGGGTGAGACCCATCCAAGGGCTCCAGGGAGGTGAGACCCTTCCCGGGAGTCCAGGGGTTGAGACCCATTTCCGGGGGAGGGGTCCCATCCCGGGCAGGGCAGGCCACGACACCCCAATACTGGGTCTGGATCATATTTGATCAGATCTGGATTTGATCAGAACCAACCAGGAACCTCAGTGTTTGCAGATTCATATGTGTGGATGTGGACGATGGATGGAAAACAAACACTAAAACACTGAAAATGAGCTTATCCTGCAAGCTTTGGCCACATTTAGCTGGTGTGTGTGTGTCTGTGTGTGTGTGTCTGTGTCTGTGTGTGTGTGTGCACTGACACAGTTCCCATTTGGCACAGACCAGCATCAACAGGATCAGTTGCAAAAAGAAAAAGATGAATTTGTCAATTTATGTTGCAGCGACAAGCACTTTGATCATTGCTGCTTAGCTAATAGGGTCACACACACACGCTCACACACATACACACACATGCTGGCAGGCCGTTCCAGCACATTCACAGCCTGTTTGTTGCAGCACGGTGAAGTGAAGACGCTGAGTCATGCTCGGCGACAGGCCGAACACAGCGACCAGGCGGCTTAATTACGCTCACTCGGCCATTTATGGGGATTTATACCAAACCTGTGTGTGTGCGGCACCTTATCACTCCTCCTTTGAGGAACACACACTCCTGTTCGACTCTCAGCTGTGTGAGGCGACCACAGACAGGAGGAGGATTCTGTCAGGAGCTGATAGGAGGAACAGAAACACAGCAAGATGGAGAAACGTGGAAGAGAGAAATTACAGTCGGGTGTGTGAGTGAGAGTGTGAGTGAGAGTGAGGCACGTCTCACTCTCACTCACACTGCCTGTCTCCTCCTCCTCCTCACTTTTCCTGAAGGACTCCCCAGGCTATTGATAGTGAGAGGCCATGGGTGATCGATGGCATTAGAGGGAGGCAGCCTTGACTCAGACTACACACACACACGCATACACACACACACACACACACACACACACACACACACACACAATGTTTGGAGACAAATTAATCTGTTTTTATGAATGTCCCAGCACCATGTGACCATGTGTCTCCTCCCCAATCTGAGCATTGCACACACACACACACACGCACACACATGTCACTCTATACACTCAGTCCTACACGCACCCCGCTCTCTGTCACACACACACACGCACAAATACTTACTTGTGCTCATCAATTTACCAGCACTAGTTTCACTTTTCAAGTCTGTGCTGTGTGTGTGTGTGTGTGTGTGTTACTCATGCTGAGGATGCAGGAGTAGCCATTGACCAAATTCAGCAGCGTATGGCAGCCTGGGCGTGTCTGTCTGCACACACAGTGCTGAGCTCATTCTGTCAGACACACACACACACACACACACACACACACGTGAACGGACATGTGCACTCACTATTGATCACCTCAGTCCATCCAGGGCCAGTTAATCGCTATTTCAGTCCCTGCAGGGCCTCCAGGAGGATCTGGCCAGACCAAATGTGTGTGTGTGTGCGTGTGTGCAGATGTGTGTATCGATCTTATTCCCAGCTGGGGGGCAAGATCCTGTTCATTTAGACCACATACACGCACACATGCACACACAGGGGCTCACACCCAGACGCCTGCCCCTTGTTCTGCTCTGCTGCTCCCCTCGAGCAAGGCACTTGGCTTAATGAAGTCATTCCTCTTCTTCTTCTTCTTCTGCTGCAGCTGCTGGAGCGTCACCGCAGCGTTGACAGCATGGTGGCGCTGTTGCAGCTGTATGAGGAGGAGGACCAGGCCTGCGGGGGCCTGCTGGAGGCATCCACGCAGCTGTACCACTACCTGCTGCAGCCGTTCAGGGACATGAGGGAGCTGGCCACGCTGCAGCGCCAGCAGATCAAGGTGACGGCACACACACACGCACACACACACACACACACAGAGGACGTCTTCATCTGCCCCATTCTTTCTTCTCCTCCTCTCTGTCTTCGTCTCCACCACTCTGGCTCAGCAAACTGTCAGAGAGAGGTGGACAGGTGGAGAATCAGCATGTGTGTGTGTGTGTGTGGATGGTGGAGTGTGTGCAGGTTTGTCGGCGTGGCGTCTGCACAGGCAGAGACATGCCGATCGGCTGATGGAGGAGAGCTTTGGAGAACAGGGGAAGACTCTCACACACTCCACCGCTTGTATATGTGTGTGTGTGTGTGTGTGTGTCTTCGTGTGTGTGTGTCACAGGGTCGCCTCCTTCTCCGCTCGCTTGCTCTCTCAACTGGTTCCGGGCGGTGCAAGTCTGAGAATGAGGGAGCACAGGGCTCACCGTCCCTCAGGCTCAGTGAGACGCAGAGACATCTCGTCTCATCTTGTCCACGCTCAAGCACGGCAGAATGTAGTCAGACAGCCTGCGAGACCTCTGACCCTTGTGTGTGTGTGTGTGTGTGTGTGTGTGTCAAACAAAACTGGGACACGCCCACTTCCTGTTCCATTTACAGCCCAGGAGAGAGAGAGGGAGAGAGGGGACAGCAAGAAAGGGAAAGAAGAGAGAGAGAGGTAGGGAGAGAGGGAGAGAGAGAGAGGGATGAAAAGGGAAGGGGGTGGAGAAGGAGAGAGAGAGAGAGAGAAAGAGATAGGGAGAGAAGGAGAGAGAGAGGGAGGGATGGAGAGAGAGGGATCTCCTTGGCGTACATGGAAACCCTCACTGTGTGTGTGGGTGCGCGAGTGTGTGTGTGTGTGTGTTAGCTGTGAGCAGTGTATCAGTGTTTCTTCTGGGTTCAGACCGAATGTTCTGATCCAACGCTCAGCTCATCTGCATGGATGAAAGACACACACACACACACACACACGCACACACACGTTTAGGAGGACAGGGATTAGCTCGTCAAACAGCCCTCAGGAAATGCAGTGTAAACGATACTGCAGTGCTGCACACACTCAGGCACACACACACACACACACACACACACACACACACACTTGGTAACCTTTGCTGTATACAATATTTGCTGCTGTACTGCTGCAGAGGTGATGGAAACCAGAGATGATGATGTTTGTGTGTGTGTGTGTGCGTGTGTGTGTGTGTGTGTGTGTGCGCGCACAGTATGTGTGTGTTAGTCCCCATAAATCCAGCAATAAGGCTGGCATGGGGGGAGTCAGGTAGTGTGTTTGTGTCTATGTGTGTGTATGAGGAACGTTCAGTGATGGAACATGGTGGAACATTCTTGATTGCTCTCAGGCAGGACCTTGTCTGCAGGGAGCATCTCCCCAGATCTCTTTTTTTTTTGCTGAGTGGGCGTGTCCAGTCTCTATCTGTTGTGAGAGTCCCATCCCCGCCATGAGTCGTCCTCACGTCCCCTGTCCCTTGTGAGCAGATCTCCATGGAGAACGACTACCTGGGGCCACGCAGGCTGGAGGCCCTGAGGAGGGAGGACGCCGACTGGCAGAGGAAGGCCCAGGACGCCGTGCTCAGCATCCAGGAGTTCACCGTCAAATACTTCCAGATCACCGCCAAAGCCCAGAAAGGTCCACGTCCCTCCGTCCCTCCCTCTTTCTCTCTCTCTCACTCTCATGCACACACTTGTTCGCAAACTGTCAGTCTGGAGGCAGACGCGGTTCCGTATCGACGGGTCGTGCAGTCAGCTGTGGGGCGACAAGGACAGCAGGACGCACTGATCCCGTCTCTGCCCCCGTGCTGCCCCCTGCAGGGCACGCCGCGTCCTCGCAGCATTGATTTTCCCATTTATCCTATGACGTTTGTCCCGTTGGGTTACTGAGGCCGTAAACGCCTTTAGGGTCACTGAACGCTGTAATGACCAAAAATGACCAGCAGATGTCGCCGTTGGCCGCATTTTTGAACAGACGCCTCATCCTGGTGCCACAGGTGATTGAGAGATTCTTCCTTTGCATGACGTGTGTGTTTGTTTTGTGTGTGTGTGTGCGTGTGTGTGTTTAGGCGTGTACGAGCGCATGAAGGTCGACCAGCGCAGGTTCGGCAAGGCCTCGTGGGCGGCGGCCGTGGAGCGAATGGAGCGACTTCGATACTGCGTCGCCAAGGAAACCCTCCAGTTGCAGAGAGCCAGAGAGATCAGCCTGGAGCAGAGGAAACACACACTGCGGGAGGAGGTGAGCACACACACACACACACACACACACACAGAAACACACACCGTGGCACGCTCACACGGCCACACAAACACACAGATTCGGTCGGTCTTACCCTTCTCCTGCTGACCTTTGACCTTTGACCCTTCCCCCCCTATAGATGCAGAGTCTGTGCAGTGGCGATGATGCAATGACTCTTTTGGACCACATGGAGGCGCAATACTACGAGCTGCAGCTGCAACTGTATGACATACAGGCCGAGATCCTACAGTGTGAGGAGCTGCTGCTCACCGCTCAGCTGGACAGCGTCCGCAGGCAGATGGCAGGTGTGTGTGTGTGTGTGTGTGTTGTGGTGTGTGTGTGTGTGTGTGTGTTTGAAAGTATTCGCTC